>LBNU01025855.1:58287-69970 GCA_014162995.1 Artemisia annua
AAGAAGAATGACAAGAAATTGAAGTTGTTTGCGCTGTGATAAATCATTCTCTGATCTGATCATTTTGTACGTGTCTGAATCATTTCAAATGAAGTGACAGGGAATATTCTTAATTATTTTGAATCAACACCGAAAGTAAAATGATTTGGTGAATTTGAGGTAATGAATGGAGATTGATTTGATGCTTGAAATTAGGGATATGATTTGGGGTTATGTTAGAAGTGAGGAAGGCGTGTGTTTTTGTATGACAGCTAATTAAATTGTGACAGGCTGGCATTATTTTGGGTTTCCACGTAATTCTTTAATGCCAAGTGGCATATGTGACTTGAGAAGTTACTCTAATAAATATGTTGGGAGATTATTATTATTATTATTATTATTATTATTATTATTATTATTATTATTATTATTACATTAAAAAAAAGTTTTACAAAAACAGTTTTACTTTACAAATTATTTTACCTATTTTATTAACACTACTAATTATACTTAAAATTAAACCTATCACTAATCCTAAACCTTAAACTAAACTAAACACCCTTTGGCCCACACCTTATCAGCCCATCAACAATATCATCCATCCATGTGCTGACAATATTGATCTATGGCTGATATTACAGGATTGGTGCCCAAGTCTAACCAAGGGTTGTGATTGATTGAAGAAAGCACAAGAAGGACCATTGCTCTCATATCTCTCACACAACAAACACAGATGGAAGAGGACAAGAACAAAAAGGAAACCCTAAATACCCTTTAGTATTAACATTAAATCTTATAAAAAAAAAAAATCATTTTTTATTAAATACCCTTTAGTATAAATAGACAATGATGTAGCCATTTGATGGCAGTAGGATTTAGGAGTATAATTAGTATTAGAGTAGGAGTAGTTTAATTTTAAGCTCATTTGTCTTTTAAATTCAGTTTTCCTGTTTAAGCTTTGTACTCTTTTCAAGTTTAATTTAAATATTTTAGCTTTAACTTACTGTCAAATTTACTTATTGCTTTCAGTTTCAAGTTTTCTTTAGTTAAGCTTCTTTCATTGTTTCTAAAAGCTCTCATAAGCTTGTAAAGCTTATTGGGAGCCTTAGCTTTCACTAAAACTGTTTTCAAAACATTTTCTTAAGTTTTCCATAAAAATCTTTAAAATACAAAAAAAAAAAATTAGATTTAGCCTCTTAGCTTATTTTACTACTTATTTCTTATTCATTTAGGCTTATTTAGGTTAAATATTGCTTAATATATCATTTACTTGCAAGTTTCAAGCTTAAAAAAACATTTTTATTCAAAAAACTCCAAACAGCCAACCCATAAGGGGTGTTTGGCATAACTTCACTTTTAGCCTAAAAACTAGTTTTTACCCATTTTGAATCTTAGATTAGGTTCATTTTAACATTTTCGGTAGTTTTTAATCAAGTTCTTATCATTTTTAGTTTGTCTAAAAAGTTTCTTACTAGTTTTTACAAAAATTTCTTTTAGGACTGTTTTCATTAAGTAGTTTAGGTAGAATCTTATTTTAAGCTTTTTAGTAGTACTTTTTGGTTTACATTAGTTCTACTTAGGTTACTTGAGTTGTCCAACATCTGGTAGTTGACCCTTACAAATCAAATACCCATTTTTAACCCATTTTTTTTTACTGTTTGCTGTAAAAAAAAAAGTCCCAACAACATTTTGGTTTTTATTTTTAATTTCTTTAATTTTAAGCCTTTTGCTCTGAAAATTTGCACAAATGGTCTTTGCTAGCTTGTCTACTTACTAGTATTTTTAGTTTATTTTTGGTAATTTTTCTTGATAGCTTTTCAGGCCCTCCAAGTAGCCCCTTTAGCTTATTTTTCCATTTTGCAGCCTTAGTTTATGTCCCATGTAGCTTATTTAGGTAATCCCTTAGTGCCCTTTGCATGTTTCCCCATTAGCTTAGCTTATAGCTTATAAATTAGCTTATTAGTTTTCAAAACCTTATGTTTCATGCTTTAGTGTTAACTGTTATCCCTTTTTAGCCCTTTTTCTTTGCTTATTAGTTAATTTCAAAAAAGTTTGTAGTTGCAAAAATTACTTATCTTCATTAGTTTTACAAGTTTGTTTAAAAAAAATTTGAAAAAAAAATATATTGCAAAAAGGGGGGTTAGACAGATTCGAACATGGGTCACCTGGTTCACACACATAGCACCCTACTCCTAACCCATCTGCTCTATGTTTTGTTGCTTGTTAGACTTTGCAAAATTTATTATATAACCTTTCTTTTCTTTTATGCTTATTTGCCTTATCAGTTTTAATCCTGCTTATTTTTAACTGCTTATTTCATTTTTAAATTTTTCCCTGCTCCTTTGTAGTGTAATAGACTTTCCAAAAAAAATTTATAATTTTCCAAAATGTTTTACTACTTTTTAAGCATTTAATTAGGTTGATTAGTTTTTAATTCATAATAAAAATTAAAAAGTCAAAAAAATGTTATTCTTTTTTTTTTTAAATTTTCACGTTTAAAGCCGTTACCGAGCCCGGTAACGGCCCGTTTTTTATTTTTGTCACGTTTTAGGTAAATTTAAAATACGTTTAGGGTTTTTCTAAGTTTCTAAGTAGTTTTTCAATTCTAATTTCAAAATCGTAGTTTAATTTAGGTAGTTGCCCATTTAGTTACGTTTTAAATTTTAACGCGCTACGTTTTTAGGTTTACATTACGTTTAAGTTAATTTGTGATTTACGTACTTACCTTACTTGTTTACTTGTGTTATTTTGAGTTATTATTTGCTTGAATTAGTTTAGAAATTCATATCTCTCTTTAAAATCTCATTCAAATCACCTGATCACAAAACGTTATTTGACTTCGCATTTCACACCTCACATGCACACGACCCGGGAATATCCAATACTCCCGGTGTACGTAGTTTGACCTCGTTAGCTATTTCCTGGCTAAAGGTCTTATCTGTTCGTATAGATACTTTGATTGAACCAACAACCATCACCAAACCCGTCACATAACCCCCACCTTGGAAAACCTACATTCATCACACAGCCTTGAAAAGGAGGTTAGGATAATACCCGGTCCTGTTGGTATTGTTCAATTGGCTAAGCGTCGTAAACAAGCAGATATTAGCGAAGGTGGGAAGGAGCGTGTAATTTTGACACAAGAGTATAATAGGAAAGTTGTTGAGGATGAGGATTTTTCACGTGGGTCATGGCTTAGCGCGGTTGACTTTGTGAATGCTTATGGGGGGTGGTGTATGGATGTTTAGGTGATATCAAGAGCTTTATCAATAATGGTAAAGTTGATCAAGTTGTTGCAATAATCAAGTCGTCTACTCCAAATGCCCTTGGCGATCTTACAGTAACTCTCAAAGATCTCTCAGGTTCAATACCTGGTGCAATACATCAAAAAATCGTTAACGAGGAGGGGGTTATGGAAAGGATATCACTGTAGGAGCTGCTGTGATTGTATATAACGTTGCAGTGTTTTCGCCTAATCGATCACACCATTCTTTTACCATTACAAAGAAAACGTAGTTAAGGTTTTTCCCAAGGATACAATTTATGAGAATGGGAGTGGGGTAGCTGGTGGGGGAATGTTAGATGAAGAATAAATAATGGAATTGTTCAAAGAAGAATTACAGGTTGAACAAGAGTGGCGGGATGGTGGATACCTTATTGACGAGCACGAACAACAAATGTCAATATACCAAGAAGTATTCTTACAAACATTAGAAGAAGAAGCAAGGGCTAAACAAGAGGAGGACGAGAGACTTAGGAAAGAATGTGAGGAAGCTTGGGAACTTGGGTTGTATGGCTATGTATCTGATTAATTTTCCGATTCCGAGGAGGAAAGATTTAGGATAGAACCAGAGGAAGATTGGGAAGTTGGGGGTTTTGGCTATGTATCTGATTCATTTTCCGATATTGATTAAGTTGTAACTAAACTCTATGTTGACTTTTAAAAGTCAAAGTAATGCTGCATATGCAAAATACAGTTCCAAACATAATTAGTTTGTGTTTAACAGTTGCATGCCACAAATTAAAACGACTTAAAATGCTATTAATCAAAGCATATAACATAAACACAAACATATTATGCATAAGAAATTGGATGCAATAATAGAATATTGATATGAGTGAAGCATCACTAAACATTTAACCCATATGTCTAGTCTAGCAGTACTAACTTGCAGTTAGTATTTGAACAATAGGTCCTTGAAGCAGTGTTTGGCATAGCACCTGTAGAAGCTCATTCTTAGGAGTGTTTCGCATAGCACTTGTGAGCAGTTAATACTCCTTTACCTACCTCACACAATGAAAATCAAATGGATGTATTTCAAAGTACAAAAATATGGCACAACCTTTAGAGTAAAGTAAATTCTCCTACCAACTAGGATAGTGAAGTAAAGTCTCCATCCAACTTATCTTCCAACATAGATATGGCACAACCTTCAACTCAAAAATTAAAGAGAAAGAAAATGAATGGTAATGATACACACATAGGGGTATTGGATGAAAGATGAATTGTCTGTTGTATGGATGCTAAGTGTTTGAGGCATGCTTACACAGTTGGAAGTAGGGCTGAGCACCGAAGGTTCAAAACCGAACCGGACCGACGAAACCGACCGAACCGACGAAAACCGAACCGGAACGACGGCCCGTCGGTTCGGTTTCGGTTCCGGTCTTTCATAAAATTCGGTTTCGGGTCGGGTCGGGTCGGTCCAGTTCGGCCCAAAACCGACAAAAAACATGCCAAAATACACGTAGACCGACAAAACCGAACCGAACCGGCGAAAACCGAACCGACCCGACGGCCCGTCGGTTCGGTTTCGGTTCCGGTTTTTCATGAAATTCGGTTCTCAGTTTTTTGGGTCGGGTCGGTTCGGGTCGGTTCCGACCCGATGCTCAGCCCTAGTTGGAAGTGTTGTTGTAGTTGGTGGAGCTAGTGGTGCAGAGGCAGAGAAAGTAAGTGGTGGTGTTATAGGTCTGACTATTAGAAGTGGAAACAAACCTGTAGGTGGTGGTGCAGTTGGTGGTATAAATGGAAGTGGGACAACAACACCAACTAAGGAGAGTATTGAAGAAGAAGAAAGTGCAGATGCAACTCAAGCAACGCAAGCAAAAAAGAAGAAAAAGAAAAGCCAAGAAACTTCATTAAAAACAACAACAAAAATTGAATGACTATGGTCTATTAGATATGTTTCATGGTTTGGGCATGTCCAAGCCACTACTATGTTTTTGCATATTTCCATTTTCATGTTTGGTCTGTATTTTATGGTTTCACAAATGTGATTTTCATGTTTATGTTTGTGAATCATAAGATCCATTTCATTAATTAACCATAACCAATTGATTTTACAAAAGGAACCACCCTAACCTACATCAACCAACCCCCTCACGTATACCTCTCTCTCACAGCAAACTCTATCTTCTTAAGAATCTTCTCGCGCATTTTCTTATCCATCCTCATCAACGCCCTCGCCCTACGTAAATCAATAGTCTGAAGTCTCCTAAGCTTCTTCGTATTGTCCCTTGCATTTCTCGAACGTGAAAAGTTTCGAAGTTCAGCCATAAGCTCCCCTCTACGACCGATCCTAGCAGTAATCTTTTTTGAATAGTTCTCCAGATCGTGTGACCTCTTTATGTCTTGAAGAATCTCTGTCTGGTAATGGCCAAGAATAATTTATGTTACAACAAAGGAGTGACAGAGGGTTGTGAGGTCAATATCAGACACGTTCATGGTTATATCAGTGGGGAATTTGAGCTTGTATTAAGAGTGAGTGTTTTGAGGGATGATTGAATGTACTAAACAGGATGTGTGAGATAGGTAGAGACGTATTTAGTACGCATACGTTTTCAGTCGGTTGATGCATTTGACTTTACCAATTCTGTCCAAAACATAAAAGCATTATAAAATTGCCACACACGTGGACTTTACTTGTTTGCCTATAAAAGGACTTAGAAAATTGCCACATATTGGACCCATCCAGTGTGGTCCATTTATTTAATATTATATCTTTTGTAAGTGAGGTCTATTTATTCTTTTGTTTCATCTATGTATCATAAAAGAAAGAAAAATGAGACTCTCCCCATCCAGTGATACTAACACATATGAGACCCACATGAACCCACATATTACTTAATCTAGAAAGAAAAAGAAGAAAAAAACAGCACCTGGTTGCGTTTAGTAATGGAAAAGTTTTCTTAGTTTTCATTAGAATTTTATTTTTTTTACTTAAAAATTGTAGGCCCATGTTTATAAAGATATACAAGTAAAAATCTACAACAGAGTTGCGATCACTCCCATACGTTGCGACATTGTTTAGCCTCCTCTTGTGGATATATTATGGGTTAATATGTGAAGGAGATGAGAGAATCCTTCTCATCACTGTTAAACTTGTGGGTTCATTCATTGAATCAGTCTACATTACCATTATATATCTGCGTGCTACACCAGATGAAAAGGTAAATACCTAAAAATTCTCTTTTCTTGTTAATAAAAGGTGAAAATTTCCCGAATGTGGTTGAGTTAAACTGGAAGTTTTTACAACTATTATACATAACATATTTGTTCAGAATTTTTCCAAAAACTATATTATTATAATAACAAAAAAAGTTTTTTACTAAATGGTTGACGCGGTTTGAGCACTTAGTATTTGAGGAATCTTTCAAACAAATATGACGCATCAACACATTCTTTTCTAGTTTTTAGTGAACTTTTAACTCAAATTGGCTCGACAGTGTAACAAAAAAGTACAATTCAACCAAAATGGGTCAAAATTATCACCTTTAATAATACCCAACTATCTTTTACTAGTACTTTATACCAACTAATACAACGAATGAATTTTAATACAGAAGAAGACAAAGAAGATTATTTGTCTTATGATGGTGGGGCACGTTGTAGCTTCATTTGTCACTTTCATTTTTTCTCACGGATGGAGACGCGCAGACATTGTAGGTTTGATCTGTGGTGGAGTTTCATTGTGCCTTCATACAAAAGAACTTACCATCGTGGTAAGAACTTTTAATTAGTTATCACGTTACGTTTACTTTAAATCATAACTTTCGAGCTAATTCTATTATTTAGTTGTTCATTTATTAATATTGGCAATTAATATGATCGGTATTCTTCTTTTACTAGTTTGATTGTAATAGGTTCAAGTTGTGAAAACAGAAAGCTCTGAATTCATATCATTCACAACTCCATTGTGGGTAACCCTAAGCAGCATGATGTGGTTCCTATATGGGCTCTTCATGGTTTACATATCCGTTATGGTATAATATTTATTCCTTTCTCCTTTTATTTAACTTAACAAACAACATTTATATTAGAAAGCTAACTACAAATATCTAAACTTTCAGATTTTTGCATATTGTAGGTGATAAACGTATTTGGTTTTACACTCGAGTCACTCAACTGATGTTGTACCAATGCTACAAACCTCATACCGGAACTTGGAACAATGTCTGGTGGATCATTGAGCATAAGCAAAGGCTGACAGACTCATTTTTACAATTTGATGATGTTCGGAATTGTTCCTTTGATCACAATATTGAAATTGTTTTGTATATGTGATAATTTTCAGGAAACATTCTATTAGCATGCAGATATTTGCTTCCACTCTAAGTCAAGAATTTCCTGTTAGTATTTATATAGAAACTCATTCGTTTGTATGTATTGCCTAGCGTCCCATTTTTTGTGATCACAAATAATTTTTGTGCATATCATTATGATATGTGTAATACATATGTATGTATATATCCGAAAATTTGATTTGAGTTTATTCAAAAATTGGATACCGAATTTCCGGATGTACAAAATTTCGGATATAAAATATAAAACCTATATCCGAAATTTCGGATATCTAAAATTCCTGGATGACGTCATCAATGCCAAATAAGCCCCATAATGCCCAGTAATCATGCGCTATGTCCAGTCAATGTCCAGTCAGCAAAGATAATTTGTATTATTTTTATTCCCATGGATTTATTATTTTTTTTCGGATTTATTGTGTTTAAAATTTTATTAGAAAAATGTTGGGCGTCAGAATTGAACCTACGACCTATAGGTTCATCAATGGTCAAGTTTACCACTGGACTAAGTTTATTTTTGAGTTATGTTTTGCAAAACCATATCTATATCCATAATTAAGATACAAAAGCTATTATTTATTATTAAAAAAACACCCGTATGTTGTTGTTTCACAAAAAGGAAAACCCTAATCACATATACTATCTCGGTTTTGACTGCTCCAAGAGACATGTTTTATGTTTGTAAAGATATACAAGCAAAAATCTACAACAGAGTTGCGATCACTCCCATACGTGGCGACATTGTTTAGCCTCCTCTTGTGGATATATTATGGGTTAATATGTGAAGGAGATGAGAGAATCCTTCTCATCACTGTTAAACTTGTGGGTTCATTCATTGAATCAGTCAACATTACCATTATATATCTGCGTGCTACACCAGATGAAAAGGTAAATACCTAAAAATTCTCTTTTCTTATTAATAAAAGGTGAAAATTTCCCGAATGTGGTTGAGTTAAACTGGAAGTTTCTACAACTATTATACATAACATATTTGTTCTCCAAAAACTATGTTACTATAATAACAAATAATTTTTTTACTAAATGGTTGACGCGATTTTGAGCACTTAGAAAGAATTTTAGGAATCTTTCAAACAAATATGACGCATCAACACATTTTTTTTTTAGTTTTTAGTGAACTTTTAACTCAAATTGGCTCGACAGTGTAACAAAAAAGTACAATTAAACCAAAATGGGTCAAAATTATCACCTTTAATAATACCCAACTATCTTTTACTAGTACTTTATACCAAACTAATACAACGAATGAATTTTAATATAAATAGAAGAAGACAAAGAAGATTATCTGTCTTATGATGGTGGGGCACGTTGTAGCTTCATTTGTTACTTTCATTCTGTCTCACGGATGGAGACGAGCTGACATTGTAGGTTTGATATGCGCTAGAGTTTCATTGTGCCTTCTCACAGAAGAACTTACCATCGTGGTAAGAACTTTTAATTAGTTATCACGTTACGTTTACTTTAAATCATAACTTTCGAGCTAATTCTATTATTTAATTGTTCATTTATTAATATTGGCAATTAATATGATCGGTATCCTTCTTTTACTAGTTTGATTGTAATAGGTTCAATTTGTGAAAATAGAAAGCTCTGAATTCATATCATTCACAACTCCATTGTAGGTAACCCTAAGCAGCATGATGTGGTTCCTGTATGGGCTCTTCATGGTTTACTTATCCGTTATGGTATAATATTTATTCCTTTACCCTTTTATTTAACTTAACAAACAACATTTATATTAGAAAGCTAGCTACAAATGTCTAAACTTTCAGATTTTTGCATATTGTAGGTGGTAAACGTATTTGGTTTTACACTCGAGTCACTCAACTGATGTTGTACCAATGCTACAAACCTCATACCGGAACTTGGAACAATGTCCGGTGGATCATTGAGCATAATCAAAGGCTGACAGACTCATTTTTACAATTTGATGATGTTTGGAATTTTTTCTTTGATCACAATATTGAACTTGTTTTGTGTATGTGATAATTTTCAGGACACATTCTGTCAACATGTAGATATTTGGCTCCACTCTAAGTCAAGAATTTCCTGTTAGTATTTATATAGAAACTCATTCATTTACATGTATTACCTAGCGTCCCATTTTTTGTGATCACGAATAATTTTTGTGCTTATCATTATGATATGTGTAATACATATGTATGTATGTATGTATATATCCGAAAATTTGATTTGAGTTTATTCAAAAATTGGATACTGAATTTCCAGATATACAAAATTTCGGATATCAAATATAAAACCTATATCCGAAATTTCGGATATCTAAAATTCCTCGATGATGTCATCAATGCCAAATAAGCCCCATAATGCCCAGTAATCATGCGCTATGTCCAGTCAGCAAAGATAATTTGTATTAATTTTTATTCCCATGGATTTATTTTTATTTTCGGATCTATTATGTTTATAATTTTATTAAAAAAATGTTGGGCGTCAGAAGAACCTACGACCTATAGGTTTATCAATGGTCAAGTTTACCATTGGTAAGTTTATTTTTGAGTTATGTTTTGCAAAACCATATCTATATCCATAATTAAGATACAAAATCTATTATTTATTATTAAAAGAAACACCCGTATATTGTTGTTTCACAAAAAGGAAAACCCTAATCACATATACTATCTCGGTTTTGACTGCTCCAAGAGACATGTTTTAAGTTTGTAAAGATATACAAGCAAAATCTACAACAGAGTTGCGATCACTCCCATACGTGGCGACATTGTTTAGCCTCCTCTTGTGGATATATTATGGGTTAATATGTGAAGGAGATGAGTGAATCCTTCTCATCACTATTAAACTTGTGGGTTCATTCATTGAATCAGTCTACATTACCATTATATATCAGCGTGCTACACCAGATGAAAAAGGTAAATACCTAAAAATTCTCTTTTCTTGTTAATAAAAGGGAAAAATTTCCCGAATGTGGTTGAGTTTAACTTGAAGTTTTTACAACTATTATACATAACATATTTGTTCAAAATTGTTCCAAAAACTATGTTACTATAATAACAAATAATTTTTTTACTAAATGTTGACGCGGTTTTGAGCACTTAGAAAGAATTGTAGGAATCTTTCAAACAAATACGACGCATCAACACATTTTTTTAGTTTTTAGTGAACTTTTAACTCAAATTGGCTCGACAGTGTAACAAAAAAGTACTATTCAACCAAAACGGGTCAAAATTATCACCTTTAATAATACCCAACTATCTTTTACTAGTACTTTATACCAAAATAATACAACGAATGAATTTTAATATAAAAATAAGAAGACAAAGAAGATTATTTGTCTTATGATGGTGGGCACGTTGTAGCTTCATTTGTTACTTTCATTCTGTCTCACGGATGGAGACGAGTTGACATTGTAGGTTTGATATGTGCTGGAGTTTCATTGTGCCTTCTCACAGAAGAACTTACCATCGTGGTAAGAACTTTTAATTAGTTATCACGTTACGTTTACTTTAAATCGTAACTTTCGAGCTAATTCTATTATTTATTTGTTCATTTATGAATATTGGCAATTAATATGATCGGTATCCTTCTTTTACTAGTTTGATTTAGGGGACAGACTCATTTTTACAATTTGATGATGTTTGGAATTTTTTCTTTGATCACAATATTGAACTTGTTTTGTGTATGTGATAATTTTCAGGAAACATTCTGTCAACATGCAGATATTTGGCTCCAGTCTAAGTCAAGAATTTCCTGTTAGTATTTATATAGAAACTCATTCGTTTGTATGTATTGCCTAGTGTCCCATTTTTTGTGATCACAAATAATTTTTGTGCATATCATTATGATATGTGTAATTGTAGGAGCCCGTATACAACCTAAATCACGACCTTCTTCACCTAAATCTAGAGAGAGAAAGAGAGATGTAGAGAGAGAGAGATATGGGAGGATCAAGTGTGTGAAATATAAGCTATGTTATTACCAAATGATCAACCAACCTAACAAATGAGGTTTACAAAACATAATATAGAGCTAGGCATGTTAGCTTTCATGCCTTTACAAGTTTAGCCCTTGTAGTTCTATCTTTCTAATAAACATGAACAAACAACTTTGAAATACTTTCTTACGCAACCTATTA
>LBNU01025858.1:32509-51142 GCA_014162995.1 Artemisia annua
TTTTTTTTTTGCATACATTCTTACCCTACCATCCAAAATAATACATCATAGGGGCCTCGGTTCTCCCCTTACACTTGAATTTTTACATAACTTTACAATTACTATTCTAACGACTCAAATTAAGATAATTGAAAAACTTGGAGTACTTTTAAAATATTTAGCACATATGGGGGTAATAATGTTGTTCTTCCCCATTACTCCATTACACTAGTACTTTACCCATGAGTCCCAATCATCCCAAAACAATATGTACAAGGATATGACTCGACTTAGCAACCATGTAATTGATTAGATAATTAACAAAGGGTTTATCAAATGTTGTCACAATAATGCACTAAAGGTGAGTGCATACAAGGTGGGCTAAGGCGATTTGGGTGTACATTTAAGTGGGGTGTAACAAATTCTCACTTTGAGTAAGATGCTCAAAGGTCGAAACGAAAAGATAGGCTCGGAGGGGTGTACTAGGGGTATTGTGTACCAAAAATAGGTACAACGCAAAGGGTGTGGGAGAATTACTTGACTAATGTAGTCAAAGTAATTATAACAAAAAATACGGGTGTAAAACAAGGGGTTAATCTTAATGCCTCTTATCATGTATTAGATCTAACTACACGAATGTAGTCTCACTTGTGGATTTGAGATGGTCGTAACACAAGTTCTAGAATCTAAGCGCTACTGGTACACACATCATAGCATCAAAGATGGATGCTTTTCCTACCAATTCTAGGGGTGAACCTCACATATTTGGGGTGAAAAATTTTTTTAGTGGTACGGTTTTGTGCTAGTCATATAATTTTCTATCCATGAGACGCTCATTAAGACCAAAGTCTCACTTCTAAATGTTGTAAAAAATTTTAAATTGGCGCTAAAATTACCCTAACAAATATTTCTCTCGGTTTTATTACAAATTTACCATCAAACAAACAAAAATCAAGCGCAATTGTATTCTCTAAGGTGCCTTCATTTACCCCCCCCCCCCTTTACACTTAAACCGAACATTGTCCCCAATGTTCAAATAGAAGATGTAAAAGTAAATAAAATGAAAGAATGAAATCAAATACTCCCCTGATTCGTTTGATGTGGATAGTGAGGTAACATGGTTAGATCTTCTTCCAAGAAAGATGAACGTTCAAAGCTTCCCTTCCAAAATATAAATCATTTTCTTGTCCAAAATAACCTGTTAACCTGCGAAAAAGATAAAGGCCAACCTCGCATAAAATCGGCGGTATAATCTATAATAGGATATAATGCTTGTGGAATGAATATTTTTGCAGAATTCCTGGAGATTATAAGTTAGAGAATTAACAAAAACTTTTTATTTCCGGAAGAAAAACAAAACTTTCAAAAATTGCATAAAATTATAGCCTGACGCCGTCAAGTTGTAACACCTGACGCCATCAGAAATGATCTGACAGAATTCTTATGTTAAGTTTCCGGAAAAATTCTGGAAAAACTATTCCTTACTTCCTGGAATTCCTGCAAAAATTCATTATAACCCGATACAAGCATTTGACTCAAACAAATACTAATATGTATGTTAATTTACATTGTTATGATTCATGTTCATTCGTTCTTATAAACCGATTTAGATTTCCCTTACACTTAGCTTTTGCAAAATACCTTTATATGTAGTTAAGACGAAGTTAAAAACAAAATAAAGCATTTTCACAAGTTAGTTTGAATCATGAATCAATAACAAGAAATATCATACATACGGAAACAAATAAAATCAAATAAACAAACAAACAAAACACACAAAGCTTGGGTTGCCTCCCAAGAAGCGCTTTTCTTTATTAACGAGTCTTGTAGCTAGACTCAAAGTCACCGTACATTACGTGACTTCATCGTTGAAAGTTATGTCTTCCTCATTGATCATTTCGTTACCACTCTCTTGATAATGTTTAACTCGTTGTATATTCACAGTAAATTCCCTACCCTCGTCATCAATCAACACAACGGCTCCGGTTTTAGAGGAGCTCCTCACAGTAAAAGGCCCATACCATCTAGATTTAAGTTTCCCAGGAAATAACCTTAAGCGAGAATTATATAGTAAGACTTTGTCTCCTTCTGAGAATTCCTTGGGTTTCTTAATCCGTTGGTCATGCCATATTTTAGCCCTTTCTTTGTATGTAATGGAAGACTCATAGGCCTCTAATCTCAATTCATCGAGTTCTTGTAGTTGTAGGAATCGATTTGTCCCAGCAACATATAATCCATATTGCAAGCCTTAAGTGCCCAATATGCCTTGCGTTCTAGTTCTACTGGAAGGTGACATGCCTTGCCATATACCATACGGAACGGGGTTGTCCCGATTGGTGTTTTATAGGCAGTTATGCCTACAAAGCTTCATCGAGCTTAAAAGACCAATCCTTTCTATTTTGGTTGACCGTTTTCTCTAATATTGTTTTTATAGCTCTATTAGTATTTTCGACCTGACCGTTGGTTTGAGGATGATAAGCGGTGGAGAATCGGTGAGAGACTCCATATCTTTTCATGACCTTTTCTATTTGCGAGTTACAAAAGTGGGTTCCTCTGTTACTAATAAGAGCCTTCGGAATTCCGAACCTAGCGAACAACTTTTTTAAGAAATGAATAACTACCCTAGCATCGCTAGTCTTAAGGGCTTGTGCTTCCACCCATTTTGAGACATAATCAATGGCCACTAAGATATATTCATTCCCTCCTGAAGATGGAAAGGGTCCCATGAAATCGATACCCCAAACGTCGAAAACCTCGCACACTTGTATATAATTCTGATGGGCCTCGTCTCTCCGAGAGATGTTCCCAGCTCTTTGACATGCGTCACACGCTTCTATCATAACCCTCACATCACGAAATACTGTAGGCCAATAGAATCCCGCGTCGAAGACCTTTCGTGCAGTAGTGCTTATTCCGTGATGTCATCCAGACGGACCTGCGTGACATTCTTTCATTATTTTGATAGCCTCATTCTCAGAAACACAGCGCCTGATTACTTGATCAGGGCATCTTCGGAATAAGAAGGGCTCGTCCCAAAAGTAGTACTTTAATTGATTCAAGAACCTCTTCTTTTCATGGTTGCCCATATGTTCATGGATAACTCTGCTCGCCAGGTAGTTAGCATAATCCGCATACCATGGTTCATAATCATTTACCAGCATGATCTGCTCTTCAGGAAATGTTTCTCGAATTTCGCTTTTGTCGGCCTCACCAAGACTGGGGTTTTCGAGTCGAGAAAGATGATCGGCCGCAAGATTTTCCGCTCCTTTCTTATCACGAATCTCCACATCGAACTCTTGCAACAGTAAGATCCAGCGAATTAATCGCGGTTTAGCATCCTGTTTGGTGAAAAGGTATCGAAGAGCTGAATGATCCGTAAAGACAACCGTTTTAGAGAGAACAAGATATTGGCGAAACTTATCAAAAGCGAACACCACGGCCAATAGTTCCTTCTCAGTGGTGGTGTAGTTTTCTTGAGCGGGATTCATTGTCTTACTAGCATAATATATTGGCTGGAAGTGCTTGTTAAGCCTTTGGCCTAGCACTGCTCCAACAGCATAATCGCTAGCGTCACAAATGATTTCAAAGGGCATCTTCCAATCAGGGGTAACCATAATTGGAGCTTGCGTGAGATCCTGTTTTAATCGATCGAACGCGTCCTTGCACTCTTGGGAGAAGTCGAATGGGGCATCCTTCACAAGCAACTGAGTCATTGGTCTAGCTATCTTTGAGAAATCTTTGATGAATCTCCTATAGAAGCCCGCATGACCTAAGAAGCTACGGATTGCCTTGACGGTGGTTGGATAGGGAAGTTTGGATATAGCTTCAATTTTTGCCCGGTCTACCTCAATTCCGTTTCCTGAAATTTTGTGCCCTAGCACGATCCCTTCTTTTACCATAAAATGGCATTTCTCCCAGTTTAGCACCAAGTTAGTCTCTTCACAACGTTTGAGCATCTTCTCAAGGTTGGCCAGACAGTGATCAAAAGAGTCCCCAAAGACTGAGAAATCATCCATGAAGACCTCCATGCTATCTTCCATTAATTCATGAAAGATTGCTGTCATGCAGCGCTGGAAAGTGGCGGGGGCGTTACACAGTCCAAAGGGCATTCGCTTGTAGGCGAAGGTGCCATAAGGGCACGTAAACGTTGTCTTCTCTTGGTCCTCAGGGGCGATAGGGATTTGGAAATACCCTGAGAACCCATCTAGGAAGCAGTAGTATTCATGTCCTGCTAACCTTTCCAACATTTGATCGATGAATGGGAGAGGAAAGTGATCCTTTCGGGTAGCATCATTCAATTTCCTATAATCGATGCACACACGCCATCCGGTTACTGTTCTTTGATGTACTAGCTCATCCTTATCGTTCTTCACCACCATCATTCCTCCCTTTTTCGGCACAACCTGCACAGGACTTACCCATGGACTGTCAGATATTGGGTAGATCAGCCCTGCATCGAGGAGCTTAATGACTTCCTTTTTTACAACTTCCTTGATATTGGGGTTTACTCGCCTTTGAGGTTGCACGGTGGGTTTATAATCTTCCTCCATGAGGATTTTATGCGTGCAAAAGGTCGAGTCGATCCCTTTGATGTCGGCTACACTCCATGCTATAACCCCTTTGTATTTTTTTAAAACTTCTAGGAGTTTACCCTTTTGTTCTCTTCTTAGGGAAGAGTTTATGATAACCGGAAGTTGATCCTCTCCTTGGAGGAAAGCGTATTCTAGGTTGCTTGGGAGTTCTTTGAGTTCTAACACGGGTGGTTCGATGATGGAAGGTTTGAGTTTGTTCTCCGGTTTACGAAGCTCAAGTTGTTCGGTTTCTTGCCTGGGATAGAAGGAGACTGCGTTAACATCTATAGTTTTCTCTTTCTCTGAAATAGGTACGAAAGATTCATCTCTCAACCAACCAGCTTCCACCTGCTCATCTATACAATTGTCGATCACATCGGATAGCTCATCGACTTCACCGATAAAGTATAGCCGGTTAGCTGCTTCGAGAGAAAGATTCATTGTGTCCTTGATGTCAAAGGTTAGGCTGTCGTCCCCTACTCGTAGGGTTAGTTTGCCGTCATGAACATCAATAACAGCTCGAGCAGTTGCGAGGAATGGTCTTCCTAGGATGATAGGCACTAGGTCGTCTTCTTCCATTTCTAGGATGACGAAGTCGACTGGAAATTTGAACTTCCCTACTTTAACAAGTACATTTTCGCATATTCCTAAGGGGTACTTGACTGATCTATCGGCTAGTTGGATGTTCATACGGGTTGGTTTCAATCCTGAATACCCTAATTTGAGGAACATGGAATGCGGCATGAGATTAATACTTGCCCCTAAGTCGGCTAAAGCATTCTTGATCGATAGAGATCCTACGGAACAGGGTAAGGTGAAACTACCTGGATCGTCCACTTTCTTGGGTAGTCCTCGTTGAGTCACCACAGAACATTCTTCACCTAGGGTCACAAGACCTTCGAGTTTTTTTCTGTTTGTAAGCAGCTTCTTGAAGTATGTACTGTATTTGGGCATATGGTAACATGCATCAAGAAGAGGTATGGTGACAACTGAGTCCTTTAGATATGACAAGAATCGCTTATTGTCATTTTCAGCCTTTTGATTCTTGAGGCGGGATGGATATGGGACTTTAACGGGTTGTTTGGTTGGAGTAGGTGAAGAGGAAGTCACCGGAGGATGTTGTTCAGGGGTCTCATTGTTCACATCACCCTCCTCTTCATGAGGTGTGTCGGGTTCCGTGACATTGGTTTGTGGGGTTGGGTAAGGTGGATCCTTAGTAGTTGTTCCAGCACGAGTGGTGATGGCGAGTAAAGGATCTCTTTGATTTGTTGGAGGTTTGCCGAGCCCATCAAGAATGGCGTCGAGTTCTGCGAATTTGGTTCTTGTGTCATTCTGTTGGCTCGTGAATAGGTTGTCGAGGCCTTTTAATTGCAGATCCTTTTCAAGCATGAAATGTCCAAGATCATCCTCAAAAGTGCTCCTAACTTTGTAGTCAGGATGTTCTCCCCCTCCCTCACTTCTCACAAGATTTCCCCAAGGGGTAAAATCGTTGTTTTGATAGAAAGTTAAGAGGGAAGGATCATCAAAGATGTCGTGGCTTGACAAACATGCTTGTTCGGTGGTGGTATTCTCCTCGCATTCTTCCACTTCATGCGGGCCGCCACATTGATCACAGATCAAGTATGGGTTTGATAGTCGTTTGGTTGGTTGTGACTTGTCTAGATAAGATATTTGTTCATTCAACCTACTCAGCCGGCTAACAAAAGGAGGCTTTTCCATGGTCTTGGAAACGCTCATGATCGAATCAGGTTCATCCCAGGTATCGTCTTGATCATTTGCATATTCCTCAATTCTGTCCCATGCTTCCTCGGCACTTAAGTTGGCTATCCTTCCTTTTGACGAGTTATTGATTCCCCTTTGGTCGTTTTTAGAGACACTATCGTAAAAGATTTGGACAAGGAACCAGAGTTCAATGCCATGATGGGGGACTTGTCTAATTAGATCCTTGAATCTAATCCAAGATTCGTGGATAGGCTCTGCTGGTCCCACGTGGAAGCGGAGGATTCCATCTCTCAACGCTGAAGTTCTTCCTATGGGAAAGAATTTCTCATAGAATTTTGAGATAAGCTGTTCCCACGTGAAGATGGATTCGGAGGGAAGTTTGTTATACCAATCTTTGGCTTTCTCATAGAGGGTGAAAGGAAAGAATCGTAGCCGGGAGGTATCTCTAGTGGCCCCGTCCGTATGGAGGGTGTCCACTATTTTCAGGAAGTCCTTGATGTGCTGGATTGGATCTTCAGCTTTCAATCCGTGAAACTTGCATACATTTTGGACAAGCCAAACATCGGTTGCACGCAAGACCTCATTTGTGTGTTCATTGGGAAAAACAATAGCATTGGAAAAACCGCGAGGGGTAGGGGATGAATAATCTTTGAGGCACCTGGGAAGGGTATTTTCCAGAAGTTCCTCATTTGCACGAGATTGAGGGCTAGAGGGTGTGGTATGGGGATTGGATTCTTCTTCAGAAAGGGCGTCATCAAAATTGAGGGTGATACCAATTGGTTCAGACATTGAAAGGCATTGTCTCAACCTATGCATTTCCCTTTCAGGTTCTGCATAAGGTTGGATGAGGTTTCCTAATGAACTACGACTCCTAGTGACTCTAAGGTTGGAAAAATCTCCGTTTACCATGTTGGCCAAGGAAGATGAAAGCGGAGGAATTGGGAAAAAGATAGACTAGAGAAATCCTAGAAAAATAAAATAAAAATCTCACTAGAAAGGAATCTAGTAAGTAGACCTAATAAAATAAAGAAAATTCTACCTAAAAAATAACTATTCCCCGGCAGCGGCGCCAAAAACTTGATGACGTGGGATTGCGACCACGCAACAGGTTTCACCTCTCAAGGGATCTTGAGAAGCTTGCAATCCCACCAGGCAGTGTACCTGGTCGGTGTAGTATAGTGTAGTGGTAAGTACGGGGGATTGATCGTTCTCTTACAGGGAATAGTGTTCGTTAGGATAGAAAAACTACTCTAATAGGTCTAAAGGTGAAGGAAGATTATTTTTGTATTTTTATATTTTATGGAAAGCAAGTAAAATCTCGGGTTTTGGAGGAGTGGGTGGAATTAGTTGCTAGTCAACTAACCCAAAAACTACAATTGCAAGAAAAATAAAATAACTAAACTATTGTGGTTGTGAAAACTTATATAGAGACAAATGTGTTTACTTAGACTTCCTTACTCCCTAACTATCTTTTACCGGTTAATTGGTGTATGTATTACTTGTAACAATTCATGGAGTGGCATACATATCTCCCCAATTTTATGAGCTCTTATCTCCTCCTACAACCATGCGTACACATAATCATAGGGATTGTAAACAGTAGCTCATGCGTTAAATACTACCTTAATAACCTAGATGGCACAAGGTCGTCTTCTTCCATTTCTAAGATGACGAAGTCGACTGGAAATTTGAACTTCCCTACTTTAACAAGTACATTTTCGCATATTCCTAAGGGGTACTTGACTGATCTATCGGCTAGTTGGATGTTCATACGGGTTGGTTTCAATCCTGAATATCCTAATTTGAGGAACATGGAATGCGGCATGAGATTAATACTCGCCCCTAAGTCGGCTAAAGCATTCTTGATCGATAGAGATCCTATGGAACAAGGTAAGATGAAACTACCTGGATCGTCCACTTTCTTGGGTAGTCCTCGTTGAGTCACCACAGAACATTCTTCACCGAGGGTCACAAGACCTTCGAGTTTTTTTCTATTTGTAAGCAGCTTCTTGAAGTATGTACTGTATTTGGGCATATGGTAACATGCATCAAGAAGAGGTATGGTGACAACTGAGTCCTTTAGATACGACAAGAACCGCTTATTGTTATTTTCAGCCTTTTGATTCTTGAGGCGGGATGGATATGGGACCTTAACGGGTTGTTTGGTTGGAGTAGGTGAAAGGGAAGCCACCGGAGGATGTTGTTCAGGGGTCTCATTGTTCACATCACCCTCCTCTTCATGAGGTATGTCGGGTTCCGTAACATTGGTTTGTGGGGTTGGGTAAGGTGGATCCTTAGTAGTTGTTCTAGCACGAGTGGTGATGGCGAGTAAAGGATCTCTTCGATTTGTTGGAGGTTTGCCGAGCCCATCAAGAATGGCGTCGAGTTCTGCGAATTTGGTTCTTGTGTCATTCTGTTGGCTCGTGAATAGGTTGTTGAGGCCTTTTAACTGCAGATCCTTTTCAAGCATGAAATGTCCAAGATCATCCTCAAAAGTGCTCCTAACTTTGTAGTCAGGATGTTCTCCCCCTCCCTCATTTCTCACAAGATTTCCCCAAGGAGTAAAATCGTTGTTTTGATAGAAAGTTAAGAGGGAAGGATCATCAAAGATGTCATGGCTCGACAAACATGCTTGTTCGATGGTGGTATTCTCCTCGCATTCTTCCACTTCATGCGGGCCACCACATTGATCACAAATGAAGTATGGGTTTGATAGTCGTTTGTTTGGTTGTGACTTGTCTAGATAAGATATTTGTTCATTCAACCTATTCAACCGGCTAACAAAAGGAGGCTTTTCCATGGTCTTGGAAATGCTCTTGATCGAATCGGGTTCATCCCAGGTATCGTCTTGATCAATTGCATATTCCTCAATTTTGTCCCATGCCTCCTCGGCACTTAAGTTAGCTATCCTTCCTTTTGACGAGTTATTGATTCCCCTTTGGTCGTCTTTAGAGACGCTGTCGTAAAAGATTTGGACAAGGAACCAGAGTTCAATGCCATGATGGGGGACTTGTCTAATTAGATCCTTGAATCTAATCCAAGATTCTTGGATAGGCTCTGTTGGTCCCACGTGGAAGCGGAGGATTCCATCTCCCCACGCTGAAGTTCTTCCTATGGGAAAGAATTTCTCATAAAATTTTGAGATAAATTGTTCCCACGTGAAGATGGATTCGGAGGGAAGTTTGTTATACCAATCTTTGGCTTTCTCATAGAGGGTGAAAGGAAAGAATCGTAGCCGGGAGGTGTCTCTAGTGGCCCCGTCCATATGGAGGGTATCCACTATTTTCAAGAAGTCCTTGATGTGCTGGATTGGATCTTCAGCTTTCAATCCGTGAAACTTGCATACATTTTGGACAAGCCAAACATCGGTTGCACGCAAGACCTCATCTATGTGTTCATTGGGAAAAACAATAGCATTGGAAAAACCGCGAGGGGTAGGGGATGAATAATCTTTGAGGCACCTGGGAAGGGTATTTTCCAGAAGTTCCTCATTTGCACGAGATTGAGGGCTAGAGGGTGTGGTATGGGGATTGGATTCTTCTTCAGAAAGGGCGTCATCAAAATTGAGGGTGATACCAATTGGTTCAGACATTGAAAGGCATTGTCTCAACCTATGCATTTCCCTTTCAGGTTCTGCATAAGGTTGGATGAGGTTTCCTAATGAACTACGACTCCTAGTGACTCTAAGGTTGGAAAAATCTCCGTTTACCATGTTGGCCAAGAAAGATGAAAGCGGAGGAATTGGGAAAAAGATAGACTAGAGAAATCCTAGAAAAATAAAATAAAAATCTCACTAGAAAGGAATCTAGTGAGTAGACCTAATAAAATAAAGAAAATTCTACCTAAAAAATAACTATTCCCCGGCAGCGGCGCCAAAAACTTGATGACGTGGGATTCCGACCACGCAACAGGTTTTACCTCTCAAGGGATCTTGAGAAGCTTGCAATCCCACCAGGCAGTGTACCTGGTCGGTGTAGTATAGTGTAGTGGTAAGTACGGGGGATTGATCGTTCTCTCACAGGGAATAGTGTTCGTTAGGATAGAAAAACTACTCTAATAGGTCTAAAGGTGAAGGAAGATTATTTTTGTATTTTTATATTTTATGGAAAGCACGTAAAATCTCGGGTTTTGGAGGAGTGGGCGGAATTAGTTGCTAGTCAACTAACCCAAAAACTACAATTGCAAGAAAAATAAAATAACTAAACTATTGTGGTTGTGAAAACTTATATAGAGAAAAATGTGTTTACTTAGACTTCCTTACTCCCTAACTATCTTTTACCGGTTAATTGGTGTATGTATTACTTGTAACAATTCATGGGTGGCATACATATCTCCCCAATTCTATGAGCTCTTATCTCCTCCTACAACCATGCGTACACATAATCATAGGGATTGTAAACAGTGGCTCATGCGTTAAATACTACCTTAATAACCTAGTATGCCTTAGTTACATGTTTCTTAAGACGTTCAAGCATGTTACCATATAGGAGTATTGCCAGTTTTCTTAAGCCTAACATTGATGAAACATTCATCCCAACAAAGTAATAACACACCAATCAACCAATAATTAATAGTTAGGTTTCATTAGATCTAAGCAAACACAAGAAAAATCTAGCCTAGCATGTTAATTGAAAGACAAGCATAAGATATAATTAACCAACACATAGACATATTGATTAATTTAAGTGAGGACTTATCTTTAATTGAACATGAAGGTTTCAAGGGTGAAAAACCCTTGAAATTACAGCTAAAATCGTCTTTAGGGTTTATCCCAAACTTGTACCAAAAGTTCCACACTAATGAATGTAAAATAGGAAAATATATATAGATTTTACATTCTGACGGCGTCAGGTTATAGGTTCTGACGCCGTCAGCTCGCCGTCATTAGGGTTCTCGGATGGCCTAGATTTACTTCTGACGTCGTCACCCTTCAAATCGCTCTGGGCCGTCACTCTTTAAGTTAACACCCGACGGCCTACTTTCTTTAACACCTGACGCCGTCAGGTGAAAAAATCTTGTTTTCTTCATAGGACGTCTAGTGTAATCTGACTTCACTCCTTTGTCAACGTTTGTTGACGGCGTCACCTTGTGACTCTGACGCCGTCAGGTAGGAAATCCAACTTCTTTTGAGACTTTGTCGTTTTCTTCACTTTTATGCTCCAAAAACGTCCAAATATGCATGTTTTCCAGAATTCTTCTCAAAAGTACCTAAAATGACAAAAGGAACGATTTAGGGCAATATTTGATCACATTTACTCGAATTAGGGCTTAAATGACCCCTTAAAACGGGTACACTTTTCGTCTCATCAACAGACATCAAAAGGAAACTCGGTTTATCAAAACATTAGAGACAATCTCTAAATAAATTTAATTCAAATAGCCTTATGTTGAACAAACTGTACCTTGCAATAAAGGATTGGCGTTCACTCTGCAACACGCTTTCATTGTACTCCAACTCCTGCATTTTCCTTTCCAATTCCAGACTTTTCTGTTCGCCTCAGTGAGCTTTGCATCAGCTTGAAGCATCTTTTCTTCGACCTCTCTACATTTATCGTCTATTCTAGCGACTATATTGTTTGCATCGGCCAATTTAGTTTCAGATCTAACTTGAACTTGTTTATTTTCTTCATCGATTTCGCGCAACGCCTTTTCAAGCTGCATAAAAGTCGACACGTATGTTCGAAACTTACAATAGGCATAACAAATGATAAACAGATATATAACACATTAAAGATTTAAAAAAAGATAATCTTACATCAGCCCGACAACGCTTCTCAAAATCTAGGGCTTTCCTCAAGTTATCCGCTAGCTTTTCAACTTCAGATATAGCCATGAAATGAGCGGCCTCTTCGCGTTTAACAATTTCTTGTGTCTCTGACAGTGCTTCTCTAAGTTTCTCAGTGTTAGCAGTCAACTCCTTATTCTCAATCAGCAAGAGCCCCATATTATACTGATAATGAAAGATCTGTGCAAAGAAGCAACAAACATGATTAGATGTCACATTTATTATCTGCAACATGTGTGTAGAAGTAGAATTTCAATGATAACTGAAAGAACCATAACATATGATACATCCTAACTTTTACTATAATTCTTAATTCTGATATTTTCCTTGAATAGTCCAATAACTGTGTTATCATCCTATCCAAAAATCTTAACACGGATATCAATAAAAAGGTCTCAAACAAACAAACTCAAATGACAAAAACATTGCTAAGAAACTAAATCTAAAGAAGATACTTTTCCTCAGAGTCTTTTTGCCCTTTCAGCCAAGTAATCCAATCTTTCAAACACTAAAGTTATATTCAATTGAAATTAACACATAAACAATAACACCACTAATCAATAAAAGGCAGCAATAAAAAAACTCGAGTCACAAATTTCACAATAAGAAAATACTTTTTTGTCAAATCTTTTCGCCTTTTAAGCCAAGTAATCTTAGCATTCTATCATCTAATCTTGGGTTTGTGAAATGGATGCATGATTTAATGTACAAATCGTCCTGTACTACAGCTCTTTAGAAATAGATTCATAAGAATGGTTCGTTTACGCTTATTGAAGTAACATATGAAAATAATTAGCATAAAATGCATACCATTTGTATCCGAACCCCAGTGCTTGAGTCCAAAGAGCACAGAATCTTTGAGTGTATGCGAACGTTCACCAGAACTGATGTCTGAACCCCTCTGCTCCTTTTAACAAATGGATGTAATTAGTTTGGCAGTGTTCAATTTTAACGAATACATTAAACTGGAGTATATAATTTTGAGCTAGATGAAAAGAGTAATAAACAAATGTGACATACCAAAGCATGATAGTCGTTCCCAAAGAGAGTTTAAAGAATTCCCCGAAATTACTAAATGTGGCCCAACTAAACCGTCACCATGCTTGAGCACATGTACCCCTAAGCCACAACCATGAACTACGACAACGTCACCCACAGAGTCTTTTGTGGGTTTTTGGCTCAAAGATCAATTGGTAATCCAATAACAATGTCTCCCACATATCCTTTTCTTATCTGCACATAAAAGTTAAGAGAGAATTGACTTTTAGTTCGCAAGTATATGAGGCGCAGTTTTAATTTGTGTTCTGTATCTAATGATTTATGAAAAGAAAACCTAAAGTTCCCATTATCTTCTAACACATGTCATAAGATTCCTAATGATCTAATAAATTTTTTATACGTAAGTGTAGATATAGATAGGAAGTGTCACCTCAAGCTGTGTAAAATCCAAATAAGTGTGACCAAAATCGATCTTTCTATACAACTCCTCAGAAGGAGTATTAAAAAGATCAGCAGCTTTTATCGCTATTTTTACATTTATTGAATGGTCTACCGTTTTTTATAGTAGAAGTGATTAGACAAAAATATAAAATTTTCCAAGACGAACATTACCTGAAGAAGAGCATCAACAGCCTGCTAAAATCATCAGCACCCGACTGTAAAGACATCGTCAATTTATTCCAATTGGAGGTCTTCGTTATTAGCAAACTACAAAATGATAGATAATAGAATATTATTATACTTTTTGTTACCATTTTAGGCATCCAACCCTATTTACCATTGAGTAGAAGAATAATGACTTTCATCGACTATTTGACCACCCTAATTTGCTTAATGAAAATTGCAGACTTAGCACCTAAGTAAGCATAAGAAAGTTAAAATGTCTTCAAACAGAGTATCTACCTAAAAATAAACAAATAAGTAGAGCAAATAATAAACTCCAAACACCCTGCGACATACAAAGTTTTTTATTTGTTGTTCATGAAATGCATTCAGTTAATAAGCTAGCCAACTTAATGATTGGCTTGTCAGTGTGGTTGATAGTAGAATGATAGCAAATCACATAGTGACATAAGAAGAATTGTAATATGATGTGTGAACGTACTTATGTCTTTAGAAACAGGCGTTCACATGTGTGGCGTTGTCAACACAGCGTTCTTTGGTGTGTTTATCTTTTGATGCCTAGGACTTGTGTACTCTGTCCAATGGCTGTTGTTTACAGTAGAAATTAAATTATTATGTGACTGGTATATGTAGACAAATGTTGCAAGTGGCTGAAGATAAACTAATTATTCAACTAACCTTCAATTGAAGTTGTGATGTTTGAGTTGGCTTTAAGTTGTGTCCATATTTGGTTGGTTCATAGTTGGATACAAGAAGATGGCATGCATTGTGATTAGTACATGATACAACTAAGACAAAACGTTTAATGAAATCAATAGTATGATATGCATGGTATGATGTTTCAGAATCAAATAACAGGCTATTACTTTAGGACTTGTATGTACCCATATTATGACACTTTCATGGTAGTGTAGTCTCGGGATCGCTAACGCTAGTCAGTAAGAATTTTCGTTTCAGGTGCGAAACCCAACACTCGTATATAACCTGCAATTAGAAACACACAATATAAGAAATTTGCATTGCTTTGTGACACACAAACCTGCTTGCCATCTTCCTATAATGTTGTCAAGCCTAATTAACAAACAAAGCCTTTACCAATGAATCAATGATATACTGAATACGAACATTGGATTCATGACATTCAGGCAGACTCAAAATAGCTCATAAGTCAAAGAATAAGCTTAAACAAAGAACACCTTATATTTTTAACAATTAACCAAAACGGTTAGTTACAGAGACAAACAGTTTTGCACAAAAAAACTCAAAGTAGCAGCAAACAACAAATTTCAAAATTGTTAAAGGTTTATAAACCACTATCACAACCTATATGGATATGATCATGATCCAGTGAATCAACGAAAAATCTGGCAACAACTACTAAAACTGACTCAAGTGTTTAAATACTAACGTCATATTCAATCAGAAATTGAAGGCGGCCATAGGTTGTTAACAGTGTTGTGAGACGGATTTACCTGGTAACGACACATTGCCTTAATAAGCCATAAGATAGGAATTTACCTATGGTTATTTTCTAATGGTGAGAAGTGCGAGAAACACGAAATCATAGAGTATACGTGAGATAGAATATGGATTAAAAAAGCCTACCTTATCCACTGTCCATAAATTCATTCACCATATTCCTAACCGAGCCTCGTTTAGTCTGCCTATGAAAGGCCTTGCGCCAGATGCCAATGCTACCTGTGATTAAAAAAATAAAAAATTAAAAATCCTATTCAATAAATGAGTCAAGATTGCTACATGTAGTCCAACTTGTTAATTTATTTATAAAAAGTCGTTCGACAAAACCTATTGGTTAATTAATTAAGACAGTCATAATTAGAAATACGTTACTGGGTCGTTAAAGCCTTTTTATAGCGACCAAAAAATGCATTCAAAACCTGATAATATAATAAGAGCAGAAATAAATACAGTAAAAAGATTTGTAAAAAGAGGTTCACCTTGCCATATATTTTCCACATTCCACTTCATCCAATGCCATCAGTCGTGTTTCAAGAGGACTAAACTTAGAATTTAATTCGGTGTTTCTATTTACAACCTTTTGCTAAAAACACACAAAACAAAAAAAAAAGCAGGAGTGTTTGTTTCAACTTATTTTCGGCCGTATAGACTTATTTATTTCAACCATCATTCCTTCTTACATGATCAGTAGGTTGTCTGCTATCCTGATGTCCAGCATAACGCACTACTCTGGCGTCAAAGTCTAACACAACTAGGCGACACCTTGTATATGGTTCCGCTACAGAAACAAAGTATTAGCAACCCCATCATCTACATTTGCAAATCATTATATAATGTGATATGACACATGACTAACCTTCAAATGGGACGATTGTTGTGCGAGTATCCTCAACACTATTGTGACAAATTGGAGGCATGGACATAGCAAAAGATACTCCATCATTCGGCTGCCAAATCATAACAACCAAGAAGTTAAATAAAACTCATGAAACGTAATTACACAACAGACATAGCAGGACACAATACCTACTCCCATTGACCAAGTCGGCGTTGCTCTTCCCGAAATTGATCTTCCTGATAAAGACCACCTGCATGCAATGCGAAGATGAACGTTAGCACTGGCAGTTAGCATGACGTCAGAGCATGTATATTTGAAGATGTGGACCTGTAAATCATAACTAAAGTTTCTTAGTTGATATAAACTAAATTTCTTTTTAGCTTTATATCTAACCTATGACATCATGGCTACAAAAACCATCATCGTGGTGTTGCCCCACCAACATAAAAATTCCATCAAAATCCACATCAGTAAAGCATATATTCTAGTCTATGGCATACCTGAATTTTAATCCGAATCATCAGGTACTTCCCAAGTTTTACGTGCGCTTCCATTCTCGCTTCGCAAACTGAAAACGAAAAGAACAAAAGATGTCAATTGTGATTATCTCATTACTGTCAAAAGATGAGATACCTCCTAACAATCAACAGAAAGAACATGCCTAACAAAACAAATGCAATTCTAAGCAATTCTAAAAAAACAATCAAACAGGAAACATAGAAAGCAATTCTAAGCAATTCATAAATCTACAAAACCAACAAAAAAAATTAAATAAAAATTCATTTAATCATCATAATCACATAAAACTCATGTTGGGAACGCTTTGTCGAGTCAATATGTCTTGTAATATAATCATGTAATAGCTCGTTAGATTGGTAAAAATATGGTCTACGTGATAGTAGAAGTGTGCCGTCTAGTTTAGTCTTAGTATTTACGTTAATGTCAAGTTAGTGAGATTGGTAAACACGGCACACTTTCTTTAGTCCATGTCATGTAAGACTATATAAGCTTGTAACCTCTCATTTTGAGAGGGTGTTGGTTGAATGAAATGAGAAATTCTCTTTCATTTCCTCTCTAGTTCTTTCTCTCTCTAACAATATTATCTTTCTCTCTCTAGATCTTAAACTTGTGTGAAATGACATAAAAGTGGGATCCTAACAATTGGTATCAAGAGCTAGAAGATGATTTAGAAGTGTTTTGTATTCGTTTTAGTGTTCACGTTTTATCTTCTTATTTGTCTTATCTGCAACTTATTTTTCAGCTTATTACATGCTATTTTAATGAAATAGTCACATATTTCAAGCAGGTTATTTAGTCCAAATAGCTAATACAAGTTTTAAAGTAAAAAAAGTTTCAGATCTGGTCAAAATACTTGGTTTATTTGCTGTTTTTATGCTTCTAGCGAGTTACAAGCCCTTAATTATCGAGTTAGGAACTGGTTTATCGAGTAAGAACTGGGTCTATCGAGTTAGCTCACTGGATTATCGAGTAAGGCTGTCTTTCATCGAGTTTGTACTAGTTTTATCGGGTAAGCTTATCGAGTAAGCATTGGTTATCGAGTAACATTGGCGAGTTAGCCAGATTATCAACTAAGATAATCCCACCTTATCGTTTATCGAGTAAGGTTCTATGTTGCTTAATACTTAGGCCAAACTATACACGATTTAGTACAACTTATCGAGGAAGGATTTATAGACTTTCTTTCGAGTAAGAAAAATTAATAAAGAAAAAAGAAGTCGAGAGCAGGATACATAAAGTAACAACGAGTACCAGATCCAGAAATACGACACAAGAGATAACAGATCCAACCCAAAACACAAAAGCTTAAACCTACCTGATACTTATAAAGAATCTTGAAGCTGTCTTCATTTTCTGTTCACAATCGAACCACAAGGAACATAAGGGTGTTCGTATTTTGTGGATCAAAGAGTGGTGTTAGTGTATCATTCGGTGATAAGATAATGTTCATTTGGTGTTCGATTATCACAAGAAGCAAGGAGTTTTATTGTTCAGATTTGAAGATAAAGAAAAGAGGTGTATACTATTTTTATGTAAAGACAAAGTGTGACTGCATTTCTTAAGAGGGATTAGGGTTAAAATATTTAGGTTGTGTGGAATTGGTAGTCTTCTATAGTGCATATAGTTAGGGTTACTTGTAGTGGATTAGTTTTGGGCTGAAATTGTCACTGGAATGTGTGGGCTGATTATTAAAGGGACGAGCAGATTACTTGTGACATTTCGTAAAATTTCATGTCACTAATTTTAATATTTTTATTATTTAACTATTCTATTTTTTTTTAATTAACTTCATCGGAAGTTATCCGTGTACTTTCAATTCATTCAACCGCAAAGAGACTATGTCTATTATACACTTTTTATGCACATTTGGTTCCTTACAATTCTATTTTAAAAGTCATAATTTACTTTTTCCAATTTTACGAAAACCGTGCACCTTTTACGTTTTACGCGATTTAAATTTACGTTTTATGATTTTAACAACGTGAATCAAAGCTAGACTATGAAAATTTTACATGTTTTATTCATTTTAACATATTCTCATATTTACAAGTGAGTTTTATACTTGTCGTTTCATTTTTAAAGTTTACATCACTTTTATCAAGAACCGGTGTCATTAA
>LBNU01025858.1:51965-87005 GCA_014162995.1 Artemisia annua
AACGCTAATATTATGAATATGCATATTGGGCATTGACCAGCCTGGCCGAATGGGTAGCGCCCATCTTTCAACGGTCACATAATATTGAGAATAATGTGGTAAATGGCAAATATTACCCTACCGGGGCAAATGATAAACTTGGTTAAGGTTCGGTTTCATGAGCTCTATGTTATAATCTAATAACCGACAAGTACTGATCATACTTGTTATCCGATGAATGATACTTGTATTCACTTTATTATTACTAAACTCTATAAATTCACTCAACATTATTTTTTGACTTTTAGCATGTTTTATCTCAGGTCCGTAAGTACTTCAGCTTCGATGGGCCGCGCAAGGAAAGATTATCGATTAAAGATGGCTCATGTTTTAAATGTTTTATGTTCTAAAATGATAAAGACTTTTATTATCATTTGTATCTTTTAAACTTTGTAAACTTTTGGGACTTCTTGTAAAACATAATAACCTTTCAAGGTTTATGTTTATTAAATATTTTTTTTTGTATGAAAACTTGTTTATTATGCTTGTACTATGTGATCGACATATAGCACTCCATGACCCTTCCGCTGCAAACCTGAAAATGGGGGTATTATAGATTGGTACCAGAGCACAAATTATAGTGAACTAGGTCTTTTTCATTTTAAAAACCTAGACTATAATCATTTATTTTCCAAAATCATGAGCTTTTATCATCTTGTCCGATATCCATGCGCGCCTACTCCTAAGTTTCCTATTACTCCCTCGAGTATATCTTAATTATATTAAGGATAATTATAGGAGCACTATAATTATTTCTTAACTCGTCCAATAATCCACGAAAGTATCACTCATATATATATAACCTTTTGTGCACTAAACTTCCTTGTTGTATTTTATGCTATTCATGTGCATTGTGAATTTCCATCCGGAAATTTATACACATCTTCGAATGCATTACTAAACGTACATATATTGTGAATATTACTATATGTACTTAAGTTAATTTTTTTTTCCGACTATCCTGCTTGTTCCTGAAGCATCGCTATTTTTTTTTCTTAACGGATTTTCTCCATGTGAATACTAAACTCTTCTAAACATTGTGAGTTACACGATGGTATTTCTCAGACATTGTATGTGAGTACAATGGTCTCTCTTATTTATCAGACATTGTATGTGATTACAATGGTCTCTTTTATTTATCGGACATTGTATGTGCTTACAATGGTCTCTTTTATTTATCAGACATTGTATGCGATTACAATGGTCTCTCTTATTTATCAGACATTGTATGTGATTACAATGGTCTCGCTTATTTATCCGACATTGTATGTGATTACAATGGCCTCTAAACTCTTTCATAACTGTATGTTATATCATTTCATATAACATCGAAACCTGTTACAATTTATCAACTTCTATTAGTTGTCTTACTCCCCGTGAACTCATGTTTTCTGAGCATTTCTGCTTACTTTCCGAAGCACCACTATTGATACTATGTATATAAAGACTATTTATATGTACTTGGTTTACTCTCGACTATTTNGTTACGTTAATGTCAAGTTAGTGAGATTGGTAAACACGGCACACTTTCTTTAGTCCATGTCATGTAAGACTATATAAGCTTGTAACCTCTCATTTTGAGAGGGTGTTGGTTGAATGAAATGAGAAATTCTCTTTCATTTCCTCTCTAGTTCTTTCTCTCTCTAACAATATTATCTTTCTCTCTCTAGATCTTAAACTTGTGTGAAATGACATAAAAGTGGGATCCTAACAATTGGTATCAAGAGCTAGAAGATGATTTAGAAGTGTTTTGTATTCAGTTTTAGTGTTCACGTTTTATCTTCTTATTTGTCTTATCTGCAACTTATTTTTCAGCTTATTACATGCTATTTTAATCAAATAGTCACATATTTCAAGCAGGTTATTTAGTCCAAATAGCTAATACAAGTTTTAAAGTAAAAAAAAGTTTCAGATCTGGTCAAAATACTTGGTTTATTTGCTGTTTTTATGCTTCTAGTGAGTTACAAGCTCTTAATTATCGAGTTAGGAACTGGTTTATCGAGTAAGAACTGGGTCTATCGAGTTAGCTCACTGGATTATCGAGTAAGGCTGTCTTTCATCGAGTTTGTACTAGTTTTATCGGGTAAGCTTATCGAGTAAGCATTGATTATCGAGTAACATTGGCGAGTTAGCCAGATTATCAACTAAGATAATCCCACCTTATCGTTTATCGAGTAAGGTTCTCTGTTGCTTAATACTTAGGCCAAACTATACACGATTTAGTACAACTTATCGAGGAAGGATTTATAGACTTTCTTTCGAGTAAGAAAAATTAATAAAGAAAAAAGAAGTCGAGAGCAGGATACATAAAGTAACAACGAGTACCAGATCCAGAAATACGACACAAGAGATAATAGATCCAACCCAAAACACAAAAGCTTAAACCTACCTGATACTCATAAAGAATCTTGAAGCTGTCTTCATTTTCTGTTCACAATCGAACCACAAGGAACATAAGGGTGTTCGTATTTTGTGGATCAAAGAGTGGTGTTAGTGTATCATTCGGTGATAAGATAATGTTCATTTGGTGTTCGATTATCACAAGAAGCAAGGAGTTTTATTGTTCAGATTTGAAGATAAAGAAAAGAGGTGTATACTTTTTTTGTGTAAAGACAAAGTGTGACTGCGTTTCTTAAGAGGGATTAGGGTTAAAATATTTAGGTTGTGTGGAATTGGTAGTCTTCTATAGTGCATATAGTTAGGGTTACTTGTAGTGGATTAGTTTTGGGCTGAAATTGTCACTGGAATGTGTGGGCTGATTATTAAAGGGACGAGCAGATTACTTCAACATAAACGAATTTTGTCACAATTATTATTGGATTTTGGGCTGCATAATTATTTGAAGTTTACTGGGATTGAAGTATTTTTTGTGGCCTGAATAACCAACAAAGGAATCTTTTTTTGTAAAACATCTTTGAGAATTATTGGACTTTGTTTGGTGTTGGCAATAACAAAAAAAGGGTCGAGTGAAATTTTTTTGGGTTTTTTAGCATCTTTTCGTAATAATTTTGGACAACGGTTTCGATCGAGCTTCAAGAATCCGAGATTGAGTATTATTTTGGGTTAAGATTATTCGGGTTCATCGAGTATTACTACCGTACTAGTTATTGAGAAAGCGTGAACGGACAAAAGATTCATTTGAGAAACAAATTACTTCTTTATCGTCTACAAGATCCATTTTCATTTCACACATAATTAAAATGGAATCAAGTTCAAAAAGGAGAGAGATGCAAGAAAATGTAAAGCTCGCAATGCACTCTAAAGAAAATTGTTTAGCACATTTTGAATCAGTTAAGATTCAATGCAAGATTCTCTCAGATGCAAGGTTTCCTTTGTGGAGTACTTTTACTGTATTCTTCGGAACTGAAATGGACCTTCTAACCTTCCAAAGCAAACTCCGAGACAACATAGTTCAACTAGAAAAGCAAATTGAACAGGGAAGTGATTGCATGGTAGGATTTAGAGCGCTCAAGACAAAGTTCAAAGGGTTCATGACCATGGATTTTAAAGTGTTCAAAACTTCTCGAGACTATGAATCTCAAAGCAAGTTATGGAGAGAGAACATCACTGGTATGGAGGTTGAAGCTTTTATAGATCAGCTTGTTTCACTAATGAGCTAATTAGAATTTGTGCTTAATGAAAGATCACTTCATCTGAGTGTTATCAAAGAACTAGAAATGCAGAAACGAGAAAGAGAATTGAATGTACGGGAGAATGGGAGAAAAAGGGAGACACATGAAGGAACAGTCAACAATGAAGGGACGTTGGATGATAGTTTGGTATTCATGGGTAACAATGCATTATCAGAACTGCAGACAGAAAGCAGCACTCAGGGGAATGATTCAGATGCTGACGGGAAACTCAAATGTAAGGATGGTTTGAATAATGCAGCTGCTGTCAATCCTTCACAAAGTTCAGTCGCACTCGTTCAGATACATCAATCTTATGATGATGTCAATGGTGATGATATACTTGAAAATGTGTTTGCTTATGAGACACAAAGTCGTGTACAACCTGAGTACATTAACGACACATATGTGGTGAATCAGGATGATAGAAATATTAATCTTGAGACTCCACATATGGATCCTAATGGAGGTACGGTTGAACATAACAATGTGAATCATGATCAAGAATGTGCTTCAACTGCTTTAATAATTAAGAATATGCAAAACGAAGTTGATCGATGTAACAAGCTCAACTGTGAACTAAAAGCACAAAATGCGTCATTAACAAGGGACATTGAGTGCTATAAAATACAACTGTCAAATCTTGAAAACAAAGTAAAACCGGAAAAAAGTTTTGAAGCTGCGTTTCGTGAATATTACGACAAAGAAAAAAATCTTCAGCATCAAATGCGAGAATTAATTGAGTCAAACGACAAATTGGTTTCTCAAATGGAAAAGAAAAATGCGAGCTCAAACAACAAGTTGAACAACTTAAAAATGAACTTTCAAAAACAAAAACTGAGTTGTCAACTTGTAAAACGGACTTTTATGAACATAAAGTGCGCAAAAGGAAAAGGGAAGACTCGTATCTTAACGACATTGTTGATTTAGAAGCTAAATTGAAAGTTTTTGAAAAAGCTGCTTGTGATAAATCGTTGATTGTTGAGTCTGAAAACTTAAGAGTGGAAAATGGGATGTTGAGACACGAAAATGAGAAAATTTTAAAAGAGTCAAGCGACATCCAAGAGAAACTTAAACGTCAAATATTTTCTCTTGAACAAAATTTTCAAAGATGTCAAGCACAAAGCATTAACTTTGAGCTAGCTTTACAACACAATCTTGAAAAGCAGTCTTTTGAAAACCCCTGGATCTCAAAACTTGAACAAGTTGATAATGAAAACGTGTCAATGAAATGTCAAATTTCAAAACACGAAAAAGAGATTGAGCATTTGAAACATATTTACAAAAACCTGTTTGATTCAATCAAACGCTCACGAGTTCAGACGCAAAACTCTAACTTGAAACAAAAAGAGACTGAAGATTTGAAGTCTCAATTGTATGAATTCGCTGATAAAAAGTTTGAAAATGCTTTGCAAAAGATTGAATCAATGAAAAAGAAAAATGTTGATTTTCAAATCACAAAAGTTTCCTTCCCAAAACCCCTGTTCGATTCTAATACTCCAGATTTTGAAAAGGAAACGGGGGAGAAAATGTATCTTTTTGAAAATGAAAATCATGTGCTTCAAACGAAAGTGATTGAGCTTGAAACACTTTTAGCTCAACGAACAAACGATTTTGAGGATGCCAAAACTGATTTTTTCAACAAGGTAACCAAATTTGAAAATTATTTTGAAAGACTTGAAAAAGAAAATGTTGAGTTCGAACGGAAATTGGCTCGTAAAATGGATGATTCTAAAGCCGAAAAAGATCAACTTTTGAAACAAATTGCTTCTTTAGAATCAAAATTGGCATCCCAAGATCATCTTTATCTTCAAAAAGAATACAACGATTTGAGAGTTTCATACACTGCTTTAAAAGTGAAGTTTGATACTCTTAACCGATCAAAGGGAAAAGCTCCTATTTCAAATGTTTCAACACCAGAAGTGAGTGTTTCGAAGAAGGTTTACACGGGTGAATCTTCAAAACCGTTTTCGAAAAGGGTTTCTTAGTTTACAACCTATTCTTTGCAAAAAGGGAGGAAGTTTTCAAAGAGATCAAGTTTTTCCGAAACATTTACTTCTAAAAGGTTTTCAAATCTAAATGCTTCAAAAGAAAAAAATCGTGTTTTTCAAACTCCACACTCTCGTTTTACACCGGTAAAGCAAGTGTGGAGACCAAAACAAAGTTTTTTGAAACCCCCAAATGCTTCAAAAGAAAAGAATCACGTTTTTCAAACTTCACACTCCGTTTTACACCGGTAAAGCAAGTGTGGAAACCAAAGCAAAGTCATTCAAAACCTTTCAAATATTCAATATCAGAATTGCTTTCGCTACAACATGAGAATGACTCTGCTTTGAACATTCCAAATACCGGAAGGTTTCCATTTATCACAAAAACAAATCTTCAAAGAGAACCCATGAGGTTCAACTCTAGATGGAAATCTTCTTCTTCAGACTTTAAAACTCCAAGAGAAACACCGGGTTTCTCAAACAATTTTCAACGGAAAAAGAGTTTTAAATCTCTATTGATTCCACGAGTGTTATTTCAAAATGAAACACCGGTTTTCGGTCCTTGTTGGAATTCAACATCTTTAAATCAGATTGACACAACTTACAAATGGATTTCAAAATTTGGTAAACCCGTTGGCGCCGTGCTTAAATGGGTTCCCAAGGTTGTTGTCTAATCTATCATGCTTAATGGCTTGTAAGTATCTCAGCTTACAACCCGGGCTTAAACATTACGACTTGCGCACACATTTAAGTGTACAACTCGGGTTTCAAAGAAAGGAAAGTGCCTGGCTAAACCATTCTTTAAAACCAAATGTGCACTTATCCTTAAAAACAAGAAGAAGTTCTCATGCAAAGCTTATCTAAAACTTCTTAATCGTGAGCAAAATTTATTCAAAATTTTTCAAAAGGTTTTTCTAAACTTTTCAAAATTTTGCTCAAGATTTTTCAAATCTTTACTCCCCAATTTGCTCCAAAGTTTAAATCTCCAGAATTTTTCTCAAACAATTTGCTCCAAAGTTTGAAAAATTCTTGAATAAGTTTTGAGGGGGAGTATTACAGTTTATAACGTTTTAGTCACCTTGAAGCAAAATTTATTCAAGAATTTTTCAAACTAAAATTTCTAAATCTTTCAGAATTTTGCTTCAAGAAGACTCCTTCCCTCAAACTTTAAAAAGTTTAAAATTCTCCAAATATATGCGAGTTTTGAGGGGGAGTATTTCCAAAACAAAATGTTCCGTCAAAATCATGCTTAATGGCTTGTGCACATTTCAGTGTACAACCCGTTCTTTGTAAAGAAAGGACCCTGAGGTACGCCTCAGTGCCTCAATCATGATATAAAGAGCGAAAGCCTCTTACTGTTGAGTAGAATTAATCCAAATTTTCAAAGTTTTTCACAATTCTGCTCAAAAGAACAAGCATTCCCTCTCGTATTCAAAACCTCAAAAAGTTTGTTCACTATTTGAGGGGGAGTATTTGAAAGATCTTTTGTTTAAACAAAAATGTTCTTGTTGAATTCTCCCCATAAGACTCAAAAAGGCATATTTCAATCAAAAGTTCGACAAAAATAACATTTCATATGCTATTTTTGAGGGGGAGAAAATATAAAAGTGATTAAAATATGATGGTATGAAAACAAAAAGTGAAAAGATCTCGTGCGAGCTCGACTCAAATATCACCCAAGAATTGACGAAACTTAAAATGTCATTAATCGAAAGGACTTGTCATAGCCGGGTAATAACTTCAAGCTAGTCTAACTAGTGATGTAAGCGTGTCTCGAAGAGGACTTGTCCGAGTAGAGGGTACCGTTTCGAGAAGCTCTTATTAGATGAGTACTTTGACGGGTCTAACTTCCTTATTTAGGAATGTTAACAACTTCAAGTTAGTTATTAGGGCTAGTTATCACCTAAAAGCTGATAATGGATCCCTTTAACTAAGCAACGTAAACGTGTCCCTCGGGTATAAGTCTGTTAAGAGAGGATCAATTCAAAAGTGCTTACTCCTCCCGCATGTTCAAATTTCTGAATTAATACATGAGCACATGTGAAGGGGGAGTCCTTCAAAATGATATTAAAACCCTCAAAGTGTTAACCAAAATATGTTTCATTATCATAAACACTTTGAGGAGAATTTCAAACATTTGGTTCTAATGGCAACAATAGGATAGTCAAGGAGTTATAAGGTGACTAAGGTTAGGAAAACCATCCTATGATCCGCCAGAGCCGGAGGGATCTACCCAAGGACACTACCAATAGATGGAATTAGAAGTCCTTAGGTATGATTTGAAAAAAAGAGAAAAGATTGAAAGGGAAAGAAGGGGTTGAAGAATTAAAAGAAAAGTAAAGAAAAGGGTGAAAAGAAATAGCCCTCAATTTGTTCAACTTTAGGGCAGACACCGGGTACAATTCATATGCTACTGGTTGTTGCTAAGGCAAAGCCGGTATTGAAGACAAGACGTCATGGACCCAGTGACGCACTGCACTAAACCTTCTAGCCACTCAAGTTCTCTCAAAAGAGCTTGTTTCCTTCTCACGGGGAACCGGTGTAATCTATCGACCTTCTCTTAGAGCTGGTTGATATTGAAACAGGAGACCTCTCCCTAATCTCCGCATAGGAAACCAAATGTGCACTTATTGAGTCTAGAGCCTCGAGATACATCAAAAATCTCTTAGGAACACTTAAAATTCCTACAACTGGTGATTCTACATCAATGGATGCCAGTTGTAAACTATCGAGTCCTACGCAGATTTTAGCAATCTGTCGAGAACGTTTATGAGAGGAATCACTTATGTATTTCTCAATGATTGAACGGAAATCCTGCCAGGGTCAACATCAAACAGCCCTGACAGCAGGTCACTTCGGTAACTCCTTGTGGGTTACGCTTAGTGTNTCCTCCCGCATGTTCAAATTTCTGAATTAATACATGAGCACATGTGAAGGGGGAGTCCTTCAAAATGATATTAAAACCCTCAAAGTGTTAACCAAAATATGTTTCATTATCATAAACACTTTGAGGAGAATTTCAAACATTTGGTTCTAATGGCAACAATAGGATAGTCAAGGAGTTATAAGGTGACTAAGGTTAGGAAAACCATCCTATGATCCGCCAGAGCCGGAGGGATCTACCCAAGGACACTACCAATAGATGGAATTAGAAGTCCTTAGGTATGATTTGAAAAAAGGAGAAAAGATTGAAAGGGAAAGAAGGGGTTGAAGAATTAAAAGAAAAGTAAAGAAAAGGGTGAAAAGAAATAGCCCTCCATTTGTTCAACTTTAGGGCAGACACCGGGTACAATTCATATGCTACTGGTTGTTACTAAGGCAAAGCCGGTATTGAAGACAAGACGTCATGGACCCAGTGACGCACTGCACTAAACCTTCTAGCCACTCAAGTTCTCTCAAAAGAGCTTGTTTCCTTCTCACGGGGAACCGGTGTAATCTATCGACCTTTTCTTAGAGCTGGTTGATATTGAAACAGGAGACCTCTCCCTAATCTCCGCATAGGAAACCAAATGTGCACTTATTGAGTCTAGAGCCTCGAGATACATCAAAAATCTCTTAGGAACACTTAAAATTCCTACAACTGGTGATTCTACATCAATGGATGCCAGTTGTAAACTATCGAGTCCTACGCAGATCTTAGCAATCTGTCGAGAACGTTTATGAGAGGAATCACTTATGTATTTCTCAATGATTGAACGGAAATCCTGTCAGGGTCAACATCAAACAGCCCTGACAGCAGGTCACTTCGGTAACTCCTTGTGGGTTACGCTTAGTGTTCGCGGTGGTCTCAACTTGGACTACAGTCGTGGGGTAATCTCCAGCGAGTCACCTAATCATGGGTGTACTTCGGTATGTCTGTGTAAGCTCCTTTGGGGGTATCCGATTAGGAACGGCCTTGGTAAGGGTTAGAGAGAGTTTTCACACTATGCTGTTAACAATCTCTAATTCCGAACCTGTAAGTACCGGTTGTTTATTACTAACGAAATTTTATGCAGCTACAACCTCCATCGTGACACAGTTTCCACATGCTCATACATACATCTCGAAGTCAACAAAAGTTATCACCAAAGATCAATGCAGAAAAGTCAAAGAAAGATTCTACGTCAATATGAATCTACAAAGTTGAATGACAAAGATCTGAAGTTATGTAATGTTCAAAGAAAGATTCTACGTCAAAGAATACACATCAAAGAAAAGAGAACTACCAAAGCAAATTGAAGCAAAGTCAAAGATGTATGAGCATGTTGGAAAGGCGGTAATCCATCGGAGATAAAAGGAGTGACTAAAGGCAGATAATACCATCAACGAATCACTACAACAAAGAACGACGAACAAAGATCAACAACAACTTAAAGATTTTTTTTGATGACATCTGAAGCAACAAAAGTCAAAGATTATGAAGTAAAGAATGAAGATCACGAAGCATGATTGGAACAAAGAATCTAGCAAAGCTATTACACAATGACTCAAAGTTAAAGACAACAAGCTTCAAAGAATTCAAATGATCATTCATTTCTATTGGTGGACCCATAACCCACAGGTCACAAAAGAGATCTCAATGATCACCCCTTTAGGGGGAGATTGTTGGAAACGCAAAAGTGATGATCATAAATGCAATCAAAGAGAGATCTCAATGATCGTCCCTTAGGGGGAGATTGTTGGGAACGCTTGAAGTGACAATCATTGTCGAGTCAATATGTCTTGTAATATAATCATGTAATAGCTCGTTAGATTGGTAAAAATATGGTCTACGTGATAGTAGAAGTGTGCCGTCTAGTTTAGTCTTAGTATTTACGTTAATGTCAAGTTAGTGAGATTGGTAAACACGACACACTTCCTTTAGTCCATGTCATGTAAGACTATATAAGCTTGTAACCTCTCATTTTGAGAGGGTGTTGGTTGAATGGAATAAGAAATTCTCTCTTATTTCCTCTCTAGTTCTTTCTCTCTCTAAACATATCATCTTTCTCTCTCTAGATCTTAAACATATGTGAAATGATATAAAACTGGGATCCTAACAACTCATAAACAAACAATCATCAAAATTACATAAACATCCTAATTTTCACCCAATCTTTATAAAAGATAAATTTAAAACCTACTTGTTTACCTTCCTTTAACGCTGGATTTTTTTCTACCACAAAATGAAACACACCTAACTTTGGATGCTTAAAACAACAACCCTAAAAATTAAAAACCCTAAAAATTAAAAACACTAATCTACTTACATGAAAGGCGACAGTAAAATTAAACACAATTGAATCAATTAAAATCCTAGATAAAACATGAGTAACATATCAACAGGCCAAAAAAAGAAAAAAAGAAAACACAACAACGAATCCAAACCTTATGACAATGACGATGAGGTCTTTTATTTATTTATTTATTTATTTATATATATTTTTTTGCTTTCTCACCACAAAATGAAACACATTTCAAAGCCCACAAAAGCAAATACGATTAGACCCAAACCTATGTGGTTTGAAGTTAGTTAAACCCCAATTGTTGTTTTTATTTTTGGATAGAGAGCGAGAGAGAGATAGAGGGTTCTAGAGAGACCGAGAGAGATAGAGAGGTGGGTGGATATGAGAGGGTATGTGTACCAGGTTTTTTTTTAATGCTACAAAAGTTTGGGGGGAGAAGCACTGTTCATTCGCCCCTGGTAAATGTTAGTATGTATAATTTTTCTAGTTTTCCATATCGGTCCGAATTTTTGATTTTTATCCTTTGCCTTACTTGAGGATATATATTTCCTTAGTTAAACATGGATAGAGTTTTACGTGTTTAAATCATCCGAGAGACGAAAAGATAGGCCTTTACGTGCAACTATCTTATCAAACAAACGAGTAGTACTTGTTCATAAAACTCATAACCAGAGGGCTAAATGAAAAAACGGACGAGGCTTTTCCTGTTTAGATATATATTTAGCGGTTGGTGAAAATGTTTTTAAAAAAAGCAAAAGTGGAGGGGTTATGAATGAAAATAGAAAGTCTTGGTTTTCGGATACATATAAAGCGAACAAGATTGAAACATTGAGTTTTAAATTGCATCCCCAAAAATAAAAACCAAATAAATTTTCAAAAAAAAAAAAAATTAAAAAAAGATCGATTCGCTCTGAACCTTCCTCCTCTTAATCTTTTCACACAAACCCTAATTCTCGAGTCAATCGATTTCGAAAGTGAACATTTATCGTTGAATTGAGGTAATAATTTGCTTGATAATTTGAAGCTGATTTGAATTAATTAATTGAGAAGGAAGGAAGGTTTTTGGATATGGCGCCGACTCGGAAGTCTAGAAGTGTGAATAAGCGATATTCGGATTATATCGATGTTTCGCCTAGTAAATTCCTTCCTCCGACCAATAAATCTACTGGTAGACAGGTCAGATTCACCTTCTTTGGATGGAATTTGAATTATTTTTTACTTTTACAGATTCTTTCAATTTGCTTTAATTTATGTATTGTTTACGATTGTATTTGCAAGTGTTTATTTTGGATGGAATTTGAAATGCGTATTTTTAAACACCTTCAGTATAACTACTTAATTAATAAGCACAAAAGTTAAGCAATCCCCAAATGTAAAGTAAGACTATAAATATAAAACCAAGGAGACGATGCCACACGTGTCATCTTTTGTTTTACGCGGTAAAGAATTTTTTAGTTGCAATTAATATTTACTTCTTTTATCGGGGGTTTTGCGTTAGACAAGACATTTTTGTTTCGCTCTCTGATATAACTTCATCATTTTTCTAAATTGAGCTCTTTGTTAAATCTGTCTGATATTGAAGTATTAAACGTCGTTGTGCAGAAGAGGAAGCTTTCTGACATGTTAGGATCGCCATGGACAGATGAAGAGGTTGACCGATTCTATAAAGCCTATAGGAAGTATGGAAAAGAATGGAAGAAGGTTTTGTGCTTCTTCTTCTCGTGGAACTGTTTAAATGATTAGATCAACTTTTCTATCGTAGTGTCGGATTGGCTAATGTGCATTTTTTTTTATTAACTTTAGGTGGCTGCCATGGTGCGTACCAGGAACTCTGAAATGGTCGAGGCTCTATATACAATGAATAGGGTAATTCAATCTTAATTCACGCTTCTTCAGTTCTATGGATAACATTTGACTTTATTATTTGAAATAAGCATCAAATTCAAATATGGTTAAATCTTGTCAATTATCGCCTACTAGGAAATAGGCTGTTAATATACAATTGCTTGCATATTACAGTATTTCCTTGTTTGTTGTGTTATCATTGTTGGTTCTAACAGGTCTATCTAGTTGACTTGTGTAACATTTTTGAATTGGCATAAAGTCGGGGAGAATTATCGTATCTTGTATTGATATCAGAGGACCCATAATGGGCTGGTTGGTAAATGGATCAAAAGGGCAATATTTTTGTGCTGGTTTAAATGGGCTTAGTTGGTTTGGGCCAACCTGTAAACACTTTTTGTTAACCTTACATATTTTTATAAGTAACTAGTTTTTTACAGTTCACAAAAAACAGAATAGCTATCCCTCTATTCTCTTCACAATAAAACGGCTAGGTTTTATGCATAGGATACAATTCAAATGACTTCCGACCTGGTCCGTTCGATCTATTTAATCTGTTTCCTTTTTAGTTAATCTTTAACCCTATCACATTTGAGAGATTGAGACGTCACCCAAATCAATCGATATATAGGTAATGGGGTTAAATTGCCACATCTAGTGATTTTAGTATGCTCTAGGGAATTTTCTCATGCCTGATATATGGAAGGGTCATATATTATTAATTAGAGACTGATAAATATGGTTATTGGTGAAACCTTGTGCTTGTACTTTAGCTGTAAATCTTGAGTTTCAGTTTGATTGCTATTATTGTAATATTATCTTCCATGATGAAACTTAACCTTTTGATGCTTCTGATTTCCAGGCATATCTATCCTTGCCAGAGGGAACAGCTTCTGTGGTTGGGTTTATAGCAATGGTGTCCGATCATTATAATGCCTTGGTGAGATGATATATTACTTTATGTTACCAGTTCTGTTGTTTTTTTAAATTGTTAAATATGCTTTATAATTATTCCGTGTACAGGAGCTTATACATTAAATTGGTTAACTAAGTGTAATTTTATTAACAGGAAGGAAGTGATAATGATCAAGAGATTAAAGAGTTGCCAAAAACGATTCACAAGGCCAAAAAACGTAGCCAAGGATTGCTTCAAAAAAATGGCGGGGAAGATCATTTGCAATCCAGGCCTGTTCGTTCCAGTGACAGGCGTTTGCCACAACTCAAGATAAGAGAATCTGATGGTAATACTTTTAACATTGCCATGGTTATCTAAATTCTCATTCAGACCATGAATTGTCTCGTTGAAATTAGCGACTAATAGTTTACAATTGTAGGATGTACTGTACGGAAAAGGACACCCCGCTTCCCTATTAACCATTCATCTAGAAGAGATAACGGAGGAAGTTATGTCTCACCTTCAAAAACTAACCAAAAGAGAGAGGTTGATGACGTGGCACATGGTGCTGCAATGGCGTTAACAGAGGCGTTACAAAGAGGAGGCTCCCCGCAAGTCTCTCAATCACCACACCGCATGAAAACTACACCTTCAAAGAGCAGACAAAAAAATGTAACCATTTGTTAATATTTTTTCTTGTTCATTCTTATAAGCTCATGCTCATGTCTATTAAATACTCATTTTTATGTAAGATGTGAAATTTGCAGGCAGACACGGTTAGGACCAAGCTTCATGGTAATTTGATTGATGAAGATGGGTTTGAGGGCAGTTCTGGAAGTTTAGGAGCTGACAATGGTGGTGCCGAAGAAGTTTATCAGAAAGGAAGAAAGTATTATGCGCACAAGGATGACAATGAATTTGATGATGGTGGGGAAGCATGTAGTGGTACAGGAGAAGGACTTGCTGTTGGTAGTGTAAGTGGGAACTTTGATGTTGAGGTTGCAAATGAAAATATTGAGCAATCTTCGTCCCAGGGTAAAAGAAAAAGAAACAACAAACTTTTCTTCAGAGGTATGCTTTCTGTTCCATATGGTCAGAATCTCGATAGTTTTTGACCAAAAACTTGTCGCCTTTTCTCCAGTTTTTCATGTTGTCATCTTATTACTAGAACTTATTTCGATTTATGTCCCTAACAAATACGGCTCATTTGAGTATCTCTTACGAAGGTTTATTACACATTTTGGTCTCTAGCCTGATGATTACAGAACAATCTTTAACGTAACTAGCACCAGATTCTAATGTTTACACCTCATTTGTGCAGATGAAACTCCTGGTTTGGATGCACTGCAAACGTTGGCTGACTTGTCACTGTTGATTGGTAACCATATAATGCTTTTACGTTTTTGATCTCTGAGTATTATATTTATCAAGTTTTCTGTAAATAACAACCAATTTTTCTGTAGATTTTTTAGGCTGCATCTTGAACTTATTGTTTTGTATCAGGAAGAGACACCTTATATATGTTTCCTCTTTTAGCTCAATAGTTGTAATGTTCGTGATGCTCATATGTTAGTTTGATGTTTCTGATGGTACATTTGCTATTTCTGTTAGCAGATTCGCCTGAATTGAGAGACGATAAGCCACCAACTGGTCAACGGAGACACAAAAATAAAGTGTCAGCTGACAAAGAGAAAGTACCGAATGAGTTTCCTTTTAGATCTGGGAAGTCTAAACCCGGAAGGGAATCGAAAGTTGATTATAAGGCTTTATCAGAAGGAAAACTGCTTGATCAGTCTTTCAATAAATCATGGAAAAGAAAAAACAAATCCTCGTCATATGAGGTCAGTGTAAACCCTCAGTTTGGTCCTTCAATTGTTTTCATATGTCTGGTTGTTCTTATATATATCGTGTAAAGCTGCTATATAAGCTATGCTTGTCATTGAGTAGGTGATTTTGGAAGTTTATCTCATTTGTCCTGCTTATTTTGTTGACATGATTCAGGCCCTTTTCAAAGAAGAAGAAAAAGTTGCAAATAAAGCCATATTATCCAATGACGACAACCCTCCAAAAAATTGTAAATCTACAAGACTTGTTGAGTACTCATCTTCAAATAGCAATACAATAAATTATATTTGCATATGTTTCCTTGTTCCTAGCCTCTCAACGAGTTTGGCATTTCTATCAATAAATTTCTCTTAGCCATTCACAAGAGAATAGTACGTTGCGTACAAGGAATTAGCATAACATTCTATTTAGTATAGGCATCATAGATGTAAACCATGAACTAGATGAATCTTATTAGATCATTAATATATTGTTTTAGAATTGGATGAATCTAACGTAACCTTGATAATATGCGCCATATGACTATATTTTTGATATCAAATTGAATATAAATGGGCCTAAGTACTAGGAATGGACTAATTAATAATTTGGACCTATAATAAATAAAAGCTGAGTACACATACGCACACCACAGCAAAAAAAAAATCGGGTTAGTCGGGTTGACCCGAACCCGAATAGGCAACTATTTTGAACCCGATACCCGACCCTAGTTCGTAATCGGGTTAGTCGGGTTGACCCGATTGACCCGAGTTGGATTTTGGACCCGAGTAACCCGACCTGAGTATCCTTATTCGGGTTCGGGTCCGGGTCGGGTCGGGATTTATGACACCCCTAATTGGAACAAAGAATCTAGCAAAGCTATTACACAATGACTCAAAGTTAAAGACAACAAGCTTCAAAGAATTCAAATGATCATTCATTTCTATTGATGGATCCATAACCCACAGGTCACAAAAGAGATCTCAATGATCACCCCTTTAGGGGGAGATTGTTGGAACACAAAAGTGATGATCATAAATGCAATCAAAGAGAGATCTCAATGATCGTCCCTTAGGGGGAGATTGTTGGGAACGCTTGAAGTGACGATCATTGTCGAGTCAATATGTATTGTAATATAATCATGTAATAGCTCGTTAGATTGGTAAAAATATGGTCTACGTGATAGTAGAAGTGTGCTGTCTAGTTTAGTCTTAGTATTTACGTTAATGTCAAGTTAGTGAGATTGGTAAACACGGCACACTTCCTTTAGTCCATGTCATGTAAGACTATATAAGCTTGTAACCTCTCATTTTGAGAGGGTGTTGGTTGAATGGAATAAGAAATTCTCTCTTATTTCCTCTCTAGTTCTTTCTCTCTCTAAACATATCATCTTTCTCTCTCTAGATCTTAAACATATGTGAAATGATATAAAACTGGGATCCTAACAACTCATAAACAAACAATCATCAAAATTACATAAACATCCTAATTTTCACCCAATCTTTATAAAAGATAAATTTAAAACCTACTTGTTTACTTTCCTTTAACGCTGGATTTTTTTTTCTACCACAAAATGAAACACACCTAACTTTGGATGCTTAAGACAACAACCCTAAAAATTTAAAACCCTAAAAATTGAAAACACTAATCTACTTACATGAAAGGCGACAGTAAAATTAAACACAATTGAATCAATTAAAATCCTAGATAAAACATGAGTAACATATCAACAGGCCAAAAAAAGAAAAAAAGAAAACACAGCAACGAATCCAAACCTTATGACAATGACGATGAGGTCTTTTATTTATTTATTTATATATTTTTTTTTTGCTTTCTCACCACAAAATGAAACACATTTCAAAGCCCACAAAAGCAAATACGATTAGACCCAAACCTATGTGGTTTGAAGTTAGTTAAACCCCAATTGTTGTTTTTATTTTTGGGAGAAATGATACATGGACCTAAAACTAGACCTAATTGTGGACCTAAAAACACGTGGCATCATCCTGATGGCTGCAGACAAGGACCCACTTATTTTACAACCCATCAGGATCATGCCACATGTGTTTAGGTCCACTTTTAGGTCTATTTTTAGGTGTATGTATCATTTCTCTATTTTTGGATAGAGAGCGAGAGAGAGATAGAGGGTTCTAGAGAGACCGAGAGAGATAGAGAGGTGGGTGGATATGAGAGGGTATGTGTACCGGGTTTTTTTTTAATGCTACAAAAGTTTGGGGGGAGAAGCACTGTTCATTCGCCCCTGGTAAATGTTAGTATGTATAATTTTTCTAGTTTTCCATATCGGTCCGAATTTTTGATTTTTATCCTTTGCCTTACTTGAGGATATATATTTCCTTAGTTAAACATGGATAGAGTTTTACGTGTTTAAATCATCTGAGAGACGAAAAGATAGGCCTTTACGTGCAACTATCTTATCAAACAAACGAGTAGTACTTGTTCATAAAACTCATAACCAGAGGGCTAAATGAAAAAACGAACGAGGCTTTTCCTGTTTAGATATATATTTAGCGGTTGGTGAAAATGTTTTTAAAAAAAGCATAAGTGGAGGGGTTACGAATGAAAATAGAAAGTCTTGGTTTTCGGATATATATAAAGCGAACAAGATTGAAACATTGAGTTTTAAATTGCATCCCCAAAAATAAAAACCAAATAAATTTTCAAAAAAAAAAAAAAATTAAAAAAAAGATCGATTCGCTCTGAACCTTCCTCTTCTTTAATCTTTTCACACAAACCCTAATTCTCGAGTCAATCGATTTCGAAAGTGAACATTTATCGTTGAATTGAGGTAATAATTTGTTTGATAATTTGAAGTTGATTTGAATTAATTAATTGAGAAGGAAGGTTTTGGATATGGCGCCGACTCGGAAGTCTAGAAGTGTGAATAAGCGATATTCGGATTATATCGATGTTTCGCCTAGTAAATTTCTTCCTCCGACCAATAAATCTACTGGTAGACAGGTCAGATTCACCTTCTTTTTTTTAGATTGTTTTCAATTTGCTTTAATTTATGTATCTTTTTGTTTGCGATTGTATTTTCAAGTGTTTATTTTGGATGGAATTTGAATTATTTTTTTATAAATCGCAAGATTTCGACTATTCTGTTTTAAAACATTAGCAATTCCAGACACTGTTATCTGAAATGCTTATTTTTAAACACCTTCAGTATAACTACTTAATTACTAAGCACAAAAGTTAAGCAATCCCCAAATGTAAAGTAAGACTATAAATATAAAACCAAGGAGACGACGTGTCATCTTTTGTTTTACGTGGTAACTAATTTTTTAGTTGCAATTAATATTCTTCTTTTATCGGGGTGTTTGCGTTAGACTAGACATTTTTGTTTCGCTTTCTGATATAACTTTATAATTTTTCTAAATTGAGCTCTTTGTTAAATCTGTCTGATATCAAACTCTGTTGTGCAGAAGAGGAAGCTTTCTGACATGTTAGGATCGCCATGGACCGATGAAGAGGTTGACCGCTTCTATAAAGCTTACAGGAAGTATGGAAAAGAATGGAAGAAGGTTTTGTGCTTCTTCTTCTTCTTATACACAAAAATTGATTGATAATATAGTGGAACTGTCTAATTGGCTAATGTGCCTTTTTTATTAACTTTAGGTGGCTGCCATGGTGCGTACCAGGAACTCTGAAATGGTCGAGGCTCTATATACAATGAACAGGGTAATTCAATCTTCGTTCACGCTTCTCCAGTTCTATGGATAACATTTGACTTTATTAGTTGGAATAAGTATTCAAATTCAAATTTGGTTAAATCTTGTCAATTATCGTCGACTTGGAAATAGGCTGTTAATATACAATTGCTTGCATATTACGGTATTTCCTTGTTTGTTGTGTTGTCGTTGTTGGTTCTAATAGGTCTATCTAGTTGACTTGTGTAACATTTTTTGAATTGGCATAAAGTCGGGGAGAATTATCATTTATCTTGTATTGATATCAGAGAATGGGCTGGTTGGTAAATGGGCCAAAAGCGTAATATTTTGGTGCTGGTTTAAACGGGCTCAGTTGGTTTGGGCCAACCTGTAAACACTTTTTGTTAACCTTACATATTTTTATAAGTAACTAGTTTTTTACAGTTCACAAAAAACAGAAATAGCTATCCCTCTATTCTCTTCAAAATAAAACGGCTAGGTTTTATGCATCGTATACAATTCAAATGACTTCCGACCTGCTCCGTTCGATCTATTTAATCCGTTTCCTTTTTAGGTAATCTTTAACCCTATCACATTTGAGAGATTGAGACGTCACCCAAATCAATCGATATATAGGTAAATGGGGTTAAATTGCCACATCTAGTGATTTTAGTATGCTGTAGGGAATTATTTTCATGCCTGATATATGGAAGGGTCATATATTAGATTATTAGTAATTAGAGAATGATAAATATGGTTATTGTGAAACCTTGTGCTTGTAATTTAGCTGTAAATCTTGAATTTCAGTTTGATTGCTATTATTGTAATATTATCTTCCATTATGGAATTTAACCTTTGGATGCTTCTGATTTCCAGGCATATCTATCCTTGCCAGAGGGAACAGCTTCTGTGGTTGGGTTTATAGCAATGGTGTCCGATCATTATAATGCCTTGGTGAGATGATATATTACTTTATGTTACCAGTTCTGTTGTTTTTGTTTAAATTGTTAAATATGCTTTATAATTGTTTCGTGTACAGGAGCTTATACATTAAATTGGTTAACTAAGTGTAATTTTATTAACAGGAAGGAAGTGATAATGATCAAGAGATTAAAGAGTTGCCAAAAACGATTCACAAGGCCAAAAAACGTAGCCAAGGATTGCTTCAAAAAAATGGCGGGGAAGATCATTTGCAATCCAGGCCTGTTCGTTCCAGTGACAGGCGTTTGCCACAACTCAAGATAAGAGAATCTGATGGTAATACTTTTAACATTGCCATGGTTATCTAAATTCTCCATGAATATGAAATTTTGTCTCGTTGAAATTAGCGACTGATAGTTTATAATTGTAGGATGTACTGTACGGAAAAGGACACCCCGCTTCCCTATTAACCATTCATCCAGAAGAGACAACGGAGGAAGTTATGTCTCACCTTCAAAAACTAACCAAAAGAGAGAGGTTGATGACGTGGCACATGGTGCTGCAATGGCGTTAACAGAGGCTTTACAAAGAGGAGGCTCCCCACAAGTCTCTCAATCACCACACCGCATGAAAACCACACCTTCAAAGAGCAGACAAAAAAATGTAACCATTTGTTAATATTTTTTCTTGTTCATTCTTATAAGCTCATGCTCATGTCTATTAAATACTCATTTTTATGTAAGATGTGGAATTTGCAGACAGACACGGTTAGGACCAAGCTTCATGGTAATTTGATTGATGAAGATGGGTTTGAGGGCAGTTCTGGAAGTTTAGGAGCTGACAATGGTGGTGCCGAAGAAGTTTATCAGAAAGGAAGAAAGTATTATGCGCACAAGGATGACAATGAATTTGATGATGGTGGGGAAGCATGTAGTGGTACAGGAGAAGGACTTGCTGTTGGTAGTGTAAGTGGGAACTTTGATGTTGAGGTTGCAAATGAAAATATTGAGCAATCTTCGTCCCAGGGTAAAAGAAAAAGAAACAACAAACTTTTCTTCAGAGGTATGCTTTCTGTTCCATATGGTCAAAATCTCGATAGTTTTGACCAAAAACTTGTCGCCTTTTCTCCAGTTTTTCATGTTGTCATCTTATTACTAGAACTTATTTTGATTTATGTCTCTAACAAATATGGCTCATTTGAGTATCTCTTACGAAGGTTTATTGCACATTTTGGTCTCTAGCCTGATGATTACAGAACAATCTTTAACGTAACTAGCACCAGATTCTAATGTTTACACCTCATTTGTGCAGATGAAACTCCTGGTTTGGATGCACTGCAAACGTTGGCTGACTTGTCACTGTTGATTGGTAACCATATAATGCTTTTACGTTTTTGATCTCTGAGTATTATATTTATCAAGTTGACTAGTGAGAATAATTAATTATGGGTGGTTGAGGGTAATTTGTTTAATTCATGCTGTGTTTTTGTATTCTCTAATTCCATGTCAGTGATAATACTCCCTGAAAATAGGACAATTAGGTAGCTTATCTTTAACAGCAACAAAAAGTAGTGGATCAGAACAAGACAAAAAACAAAAAAAGTTAATGTCTTAATTTGTTTGACTTCCCTTGAAATTTGGAATACCCCTATCAAACTGAATTTCTAGAAGCATTTTAAAATAATACCAACACAAGAACTCACTTGATTTGATAGATTATTTACCTGGTCGTTGTAAAATATCAAAATTGAGTGTGAGATATAGCCAACTGATTAATCGTACACACAATCGTGTGTTCGAGTCTTGGCACCTTATTGCCGCTCCTTTACCCCAAAAAAAGTATGAAAATCGTGCTAACTGTTGAAACTTATTGGCCCTAATTTAATTATTTTTTGGTACTTGCTGGCTTGCGTCGTGTTTGAACTTTGAACTGAGGGTCTCCTCATTAAGTTATCTGATACTTAAACATGACTTAATGAAAAAAGAAAATAGATAAACCCTAGTGTTCCTGGGGTATGGTAATACTCTTTAAATAACAACCAAGTTTTCTGTAGATTTTTTAGGCTGCATCTTGAACTTATTGTTTTGTATCAGGAAGAGACACCTTATATATTTTTCCTCTTTTAGCTCAATAGTTGTAATGTTCGTGATGCTCATATGTTAGTTTGATGTTTCTGATGGTACATTTGCTATTTCTGTTAGCAGATTCGCCTGAATTGAGAGACGATAAGCCACCAACTGGTCAACGGAGACACAAAAATAAAGTGTCAGCTGACAAAGAGAAAGTACCGAATGAGTTTCCTTTTAGATCTGGGAAGTCTAAACCTGCAAGGGAATCGAAAGTTGATTATAAGGCTTTATCAGAAGGAAAACTGCTTGATCAGTCTTTCAATAAATCATGGAAAAGAAAAAACAAATCCTCGTCATATGAGGTCAGTGTAAACCCTCAGTTTGGTCCTTCAATTGTTTTCATATGTCTGGTTGTTCTTATATATATCGTGTAAAGCTGCTATATAAGCTATGCTTGTCATCGAGTAGGTGATTTTGGAAGTTTATCTCATTTGTCCTGCTTATTTTGTTGACATGATTCAGGCCCTTTTCAAAGAAGAAGAAAAAGTTGCAAATAAAGCCATATTATCCAGTGACGACAACCCTCCAAAAAATTGTAAATCTACAAGACTTGTTGAGTACTCATCTTCAAATAGCAATACGTCAAGGACAGGAGCTGACTCTGCAGTATCAACAGCACCAGTGCCAACTTCTGATGGTGCTGATTTGCCACTTAAGAGACGAAATAAGCGTAAGGCAAATCCAAATAGAATAGCTAGCCACGGGGAAATGAACTTGGCAAAGGGTAATTTGAAAGATCAACCTAATAGCAAGCTTGAATCCCAAGAGGGAGCAAACTACTTAAAGGTCATTCACCAACTCACTTTTATATTTTCCTAGTTGTGGCATTATTTAACCGGTTTTACCTTTTAAATTGGTTCATTTGGGTTATGCTTTATCTCAAACTGGTCGTGTAAAAAAACTAAAGCTACAAGCACAACTTATCAAATGGGTCCAAAGTCACCTAATAAGTATTTATTTTTGAGTACTATTTACAACCTACTGGGTTATTAATGTGTTAATATATAATTCTTGTATTCAGATTTATCGCATGAATTATCAATAAAGATAAAAATTGGACGAAAATAGAAAGTGTTTGTTAACAACCAACGGTTCTGACACATTTTGGCCAGTTACGCAATCCGCCAATAATGCCGTTATCTGTGCATTCCTTTATCCATTGTCTTAATTTAAACATTTTGAAACTTATATAATTATTATGCAGGACAAGGCTTTCCGTCACCTCTCATCTTCTACAGTACGTAGATGGTCAACCTATGAGTGGTTCTATAGTGCAATTGACTACCCCTGGTTTGCTAGAAAGGAATTCGTGGAGTACTTAAATCATGTTGGTTTAGGGCACATTCCAAGACTAACCAAGGTTGAGTGGGGTGTCATAAGAAGGTATATATTTTATTTATTTATTTATTTTTTAACTTACATAACCTTATATGCATCTTGTATGTCATTTCCTTTCGGCCTTATAGTGATGTCCCTGCTTGTTTTCAGTTCCTTGGGGAAGCCTAGAAGGTTCTCGACAAATTTCTTACGTGAAGAACGTGAAAAACTATATCAATATCGTGATTCTGTAAGGAAACATTATGCCGAGCTTAGAAGTGGTACACGTGAAGGACTACCAACAGATTTGGCGCGCCCGTTGACGGTTGCGCAACGAGTGATTGCCCTTCATCCAGAATCAAGAGAAGTTCATGATGGAAGTGTGCTAACTGTTGATCATGATAAGTGCAGAATTCAGTTTGATCGCCCTGAGTTAGGAGTTGCATTTGTCAAGGTATATAAAGGGCACTCGAAACTAATATTGCTTAAATCAGAGCTACATTTTTCCTTCTAACATTTCAAGCAACTTTTTCTGATAGGATGTTGATTGTATGCCCCTAAACCTGTTGGAAAACATGCCTGAAGCTTTGAGGAGAGAGAGCGGTGCACCATATAGGTTTTCAATGAATCCGGCAGAGCTAAGGTTTCCACAACAACCTACAGGATCATTAATGTTACTTACATCAAATGAGCATCTTGAACAGAGTCCTGCCATCGCATTGATGAATCATAGACGGGTTTGTTTTCTATAACAAATTAATATTGTTACATCTGTATTCCAAGATAATTTGGTGTCTGGTTGGTAATTTTACCTGCACTTTCAATTTATGTAGCCTAAACGTTTAATGTTTGTGTAGGGACATAATGGGTCTGGTGCACCTGATAAAGCTGCAGAAAATGCTATTTCACAGCCTGCGGCTTATGCTCCTCCATCAGTCTCTCAAATTCAGGCTAGAGAAACTGATATACGTGTCCTTTCTGAGCTTACCCTTGCTCTTGATAAAAAGGTAGTATTTCTGTTTATGTTCACTATGTACATTTTCTCCATTTACTTGACATTTTATAAGAGGTATAACTGAATTCAAGGGACCAGCTGCATATGATTTTGATTAACAAAATAGTTTGATGAATAGCTTGCATAGGATTGTTGCTTTACATGTGGACCATTAATGGTATATATATTTTATTTGAATTTTAGGAAGCAATATTGACTGAGCTCAAGGCTGTAAATGACGGTTTAATTAGTCACAAAAACGAGACAGGCACCGATATGAAGGTATCTGAAAGCTTCAAAAAGGAATATGCATTGGTGCTATTGCAGCTCAAAGAGGCCAGCGACCAGGCATGTTTTAACTTATATTAAACACTGCATACAAATTTGATAGTTTTTTTCTTTGTTTTTACCAAAAATAAAACTGTTAAAATGCTCTTTCAGGTTACTGCTGCTCTTCTTAATTTAAGGCAACGTAACACACACCCAAGTAACCCTTTGCCTCCTTGGCCGAAGCTCCAATCTAGTTCGAGTGGCATTGCGGGCCCAATAAGTTCTGTTGACAACTTTTCATTGAATAACCAGTTACCATCTAATGTAGTTGAACTTGTGAATAATTCAAGATTTGAAGCACATAAACTTGTACATACTGCCTTCCAGGTAATTAAATTTAAACGACCTTAATTCTCTTCCCTATAACTTATACAGTCGTTATTAACTATTTGGATGAACGTATCAGGCAATGTCTAAAATAAAGGTGGAGCAAAATGTTCGTTCAACAGTTGCAGCAGTTTTAAGCTCTCTAGGGGTGGGCAAAAACCCAACTGAATATGGGTCATCAACAATCAGACCTTCAGAGCAATTCAACGGGGGCGCATTTAAGCACAAGTTGAATCCCACACCCATCCCTTCAGCAAACAATCATGCATCAGATTCTAAGTTGCAGCATGCTGAAACTGAGACAACAATCCCATTTGAGCTTATAGTGTCTTGTGTTGCGACATATCACGTGATACAGGTGAGTAGTATAGTTTAGATAATTTGCAATTGGTCAAGCATGTCATATTAATTAAACCTAGCTTAATTTGAGCTTGTTTTGTGAATGATTGTGCAGATGTGTACTGAACGACAGTACCCACCATCCGATGTGGTTCAGATGCTAGATTCTGCATTTGCAAACTTGCATCCACTCTGCCCTCAAAACCTTCCAATTTTCAGAGAGATACAAATGTGCATGGCAAGAGTCAAAACTCAGATACTTGCTCTTGTTCCATCTTAGGCAAGTTTCCAACTTCTGTTCATGTAATTGTATCAGTTATTATTAACTGTTATTATATTTTCTTCTATATTCTAAGTTTAATAATTGTTCTCTATACAGAAGTTAGGCTCTGGATATGTCTTAACTTTTAGCTTTAGGACATTGCCCACACTTGCTATTTTGTAATGAACGATGTAGCAGTTTGAGGTGTACCTATCATATAATTTTTCCTATACAATCGTGCATATTTGACTTGCCTATGCGTCTACTAGTTTGTTAAACTGCCTAGATGTGGTATGATCAAATGTTATACATTAAATGCTATTGATTCATGTTTGATTTTTATTCATGCAAGTTTCATTTGGAATCTAATTTCTCTTCACAGGGTTTACTAATCAACTGTTTTATCTATTCTTCATTAGTTTCTGCTATACCTTCTAGTTGTCTACTGGTGTAATTTACATTCTCAAACAGACAAAAATTAAAACCTCATTTCATCACTAACCTAAAAAACACATTTCATTTTCATTTTCATCATTTATATTTTCTGATTTTCATATTCTTTTACCCTGCACTATTCTTCCTCGCCGCCGCCACACTGCCGACCATTGGCCACCATCACACCGCTGATCACTCTGGCACTACTATGCCACCCTCATAGACATTGCCAACCAGGCAAATCTGGCACAGCCGAACACGAAGTCACTCCTAGCCTGCATTATAGGGGATTTCCTATGTTTTTTTTTTTTTTTTTTTTTTTTTTTTTTTTTTTTTTTTTTTTTTTTTTTTTTTTTTTTTTTTTTTTTTTTTTTTTTTTTTTTTTTTTTTTTTTTTTTTTTTTTTTTTTTTTTTTTTTTTTTTATTTTTTTTTTTGACATGCCAACCAGCAGATCTGGCAGCAAGCCGACACCGAAGTCAATCCTAGCCTGGCTATTATAGGGATTGCCTTTGTTTTTTTTTTTTTTTTTTTTTTTTTTGGATATAGAAAGGAGAGTTGAAGCTTTGTTTTGTGTTTGACAATGGATAACAAGATTAGACAAGGGGTGTGGTTCTGTTTTTTGGTTTGGTCACACCAACCCCCCCCCCCCCCCCCCCCCCCCCCCCATCACAAAATTACACATGCTCAACTTCATCACACAACATTTTTTCTTTTTTTTTTGGGTGGTCGCAACCACCGAAGCTCTTCAGTTTTGTGTGACCACACATTATGTGTGACCCACCGTAATGGTGGATGTTGCGTCTAGAAGGAAAAAGGGGAGATCACGCATGAGTTTACTCCTTGTTACACCCCGTCTTTTAACGGATTGTGTCTAGATTTCATTTCTTTATGAAATAATTATTGGTTTGAAAAACAAAACTAAATGTGACATGTATATTTGTCATTTACACCAAATTTACACTCTTCTAGAGTTTCTTTTGAAAGGAAAGTGAAAACAAATGAAGTAAAGTGATTTTTGGAGGTTCTCAAGAATTTTTGAAGAATGAAAAGGAAAAAAGAGGGAAGAAAGTGATGGTGATTTTTTGTTTTATGGAGCGATAACTTTCATCCCAATATTGGGAAGAAAGTGAAACAAACTCCACCTCAAACATGTAAATGACAAATTTGCCTTTATTTTGCTTTCCTCTTTTTTTTCTCTCTCTCTCTCTCTCTCTCTCTCTCTCTCTTTTAAAGAGGTTTATTTGTAAATTTGTATATAACTTATTGACAATTTCTCTTTCCCTATTTTTTATTCCTTATAATTCAAGAACATGCAATAAAAACTTTCTTTCCACTCCTTTCATCCTCTTACAATACTTTTTTTTCCTCCTTCCTTTCCAAGTTTAACTCGAGAGCAGAGTGTAGTTAACAAGTTTAAATATTGATAACACAAAATTAATCAAGTGCTATGGCTATATTAGTATTTTTTGAGGTTCATGTATGATATTGAAACGTTTGAAAAGTACGTTGTGTTGTTAGACAGATTTAACCTAGCTATGTATCAAGAAAATTGATCTTTGATTATTTTATTTTTAAATCAAAAATTGCAAGTTCTGAAAATCGCAAGCACCAAAATATAAGTTGTGTTAAACCGAACAGTATTTCAAAGTCAATACAATTCGTTTCAGGGGCATTCTCTTTAAGTTTTGGGACCCAAACCATTCGAAATTAGGCACCACTCCTCTTCATATGTTTAAGGAAAATTTGACTTATTTATTTGTTAACATAGTTTACATATGAAACGCAATTCAAGTCAGGCTTTAAGTATATGAGTAAATGAAACGGAACCGACGTATTCACTAAAAACCGATAGCAGAAAACTTATTCTCGATCCCATAGGTCTCCGAGACAATAAATCTCTAAAAGACATGACGAGCATCGGTTATACGATCAAAAAGTGTTGTCACTTGTTCTAAGGAACATGCCATTCTCTCTTAAAAGATCATCAAGATTAGTTTTCGGACAAGTGGACAACTCATGTAGAAGGGTGAAATGGTATGTCATAGCTGGGACGTATTCTTCTCACTTGGACAAGACTTGTCTAATAATTTCTACAAATGATGCATTACAGTAACTTTTTTCACGTATGCACAAAACACTATGACGAAAGGTTATGTAGGTCTGTCGATGAAAGAAAGAGAAGTGATGATGTTTTAAGTAAAGATCGAATTACAATGTTCACCAAATTCTAAAGATCAATGACACATTTTCTGCTTTCTATTACAAAAAGAACTTTCAATTAGCAAGGTCATCCTGAAGAAGAAACTATTCCAATTTGATGGAGAGAATTTATATAAGCTACAAACGGAATCCGTATAAGATGTGTATATTAAACATAATTAACAATACAATGTCAACAAACAAAACGATAACCGAGCATACCNATTATTGGTTTCAAAAACAAAACTAAATGTGACATGTATATTTGTCATCTACACCAAATTTACACTCTGTTCTAGAGTTTCTTTTGAAAGGAAAGTGAAAATAAATGAAGTAAAGTGATTTTTGGAGGTTCTCAAGAATTTTTGAAGAATGAAAAGGAAAAAAGAGGGAAGAAAGTGATGGTGATTTTTTGTTTTATGGAGCGATAACTTTCATACCAATATTGGGAAGAAAGTGAAAGAAACTCCACCTGAAACATGTAAATGACAAATTTGCCTTTATTTTGCTTTCCTGTTCTTTACCTTTTTTCCTCTTTTAAAGAGGTGTATTTGTAAATTTGTCTATAACTTATTGACAATTTCTCTTTCCCTATTTTTTATTCCTTATAATTCAAGAACATGCAATAAAATACCAACTTTCTTTCCACTCCTTTCATCCTCTTACAATACTTTTTTTTTCCTCCTTCCTTTCCAAGTTTAACTCGAGAGCAGAGTGTAGTTAACAAGTTTAAATATTATTGATAACACAAAATTAATCAAGTGCTAAGGCTATATTAGTATTTTTTGAGGTTCATGTATGATATTGAAACGTTTGAAAAGTACGTTGTGTTGTTAGAAAGATTTAACCTAGCTATGTATCAAGAAAATTGATCTTTGATTATTTTGTTTTTAAATCAGAAATTGCAAGTTCTGAATGACACAATCGCAATCACCAAACTATAAGTTGTGTTAAACCAAACAGTATTTTCAAAGTCAATACAATTCGTTTCAGGGGCAATCTCTTTTATGGTTTTGGGACCCAAACCATTCGAAATTAGGCACCACTCCTCTTCATATGTTTAAGGAAATTTTGACTTATTTATTTGTTAACATAGTTTACATATGAAACGCAATTCAAGTCAGGCTTTACGTATAGGAGTAAATGAAAAGGAACCAACGTATTCACTAAAAACCGATAGCAGAAAACTTATTCTCGATCCCATAGGTCTCCGAGACAATAAATCTCTAAAAGACATGACGAGCATCGGTTATACGATCAAAAAGTGTTGTCACTTGTTCTAAGGAACATGCCATTCTCTCTTAAAAGATCATCAAGATTAGTTTTCAGACAACTCATGTAGAAGGGTGAAATGGTATGTCATAGCTGGGACGTATTCTTCTCACTTGGACAAGATTTGTCTAATAATTTCTACAAATGATGCATTACAGTAACTTTTTTCACGTATGCACAAAACACTATGACGAAAGGTTATGTAGGTCTGTCGATGAAAGAAAAAGAAGTGATGATGTTTTAAGTAAAGATCGAATTACAATATTCACCAAATTCTAAAGATCAATGACACATTTTCTGCTTTCTATTACAAAAAGAACTTTCAATTAGCAAGGTCATCCTGAAGAAGAAACTATTCCAATTTGATGGAGAGAATTTATATAAGCTACAAACGGAATCCGTATAAGATGTGTATATTAAACATAATTAACAATACAATGTCAACAAACAAAACGATAACCGAGCATACCGCTCATAAGGATCTAGGAGGTTTCTCTAACAAAGCAGAAAGAAAAACTTCATCTTTGGATTTAGGAGAAATAGCCCATTTGTGTTTCTTGTACCTAAACTGCAGAAACATGTACATATAATCATCCAAATCTTTCCTGTTACAAAAGAACCGATCAATCCACAACAATCCTCCGGGCCTCAAGATCCTATCCCAATCAAACAAAATAAAGTCCATCAACTGTAGATCGATCCACCCGTCCATGAACCCCGTCGTGTGAATCAAATCCATTGTGTTATCGAAAAATGGCAATCGTTGATTCAATGTTACATACAAAGGAATCAAACCTCTAAGTGCAATCATTTCATTAAACGGGGCTCCAAGATTTAAAGCCGTTGTGACAATTGTCACATTATGTTCTCTCATTCTAGCAGCAAACGTTCCGGTACCTATACCAAAATCAAGACCTATTCTTATCTCACCCGGCTTAACTCCCAAAGCATCTTTAATCAAAAAATCAGTTGGCAACGAAGTGTTCGTTACCCATTTCAGCTTTTCTTTTTCCATTTCAAAACAACCTGTGCATTTAGAGTAACCCCTTTTCGGATTCTTACTCGATAAGCACTCAAAATTCCTACACAAATAATTACTCCACCTCACGTTTCTTCCATCAGGTATTCTCCATAAAGATTCATTAATTGGGTAAGGCTTTTGGTAAAGCTTTGAAGCTCTAGTGAGACACCTTCTTCGTGGCAAAGGATCACAACCTTTGATCATAAGATTCTGAGCCACATTCCAATCATCTTTACAAAACGACCCAATATCATAATCCATGTACGTTTGTAGCTGTTCCTTCATCGACACACACCCGTGACCTATAGTGTTATATATCTTCTCACTGCCATATATATTCTTCTTTCCCACACGATTTTCCTTCGGGGTTATATACTTCTTAATCTCCTCCGTAACAAAAGTATTAATCAAAGGATCTTCACTCGTTGTCCCATTTTCAACTCTAGGTAAACGAATCTGCCTAAGAGTTATATGAGCACTATAAAGAGGCTGAATAACCTCTTCTTCTATAAACTTTTTATACTCCAACATCGAAACATTACCTTTACTCAAATCTTTATTTTTCTCCAATCCTTGAACCGTCGACTCGAGCTTTTCTTGTAAAGTTAGCATTTTATCTAGCACTTCATTAACACGAGACGAAAGAGACACAACATCAAAACCTTCATAAACATCTTGGACTCCATAAAATTGCTTGCATATATCTTCATTATGCATGAAGAACCCAGCTGAATAAAACCTTAACAAACTCGAGACACTTACGATTACAACTAGTACTCCAAGAACAATCTGAAACATACCTAAGATTTTGCTAAATCTATATTTTGGAAAACATAATATCCGCATCTTAAACTATCACAATGCACATAAAATTAAAAGTTTATAAAATATGAGAACAAAATGTAAATATGACTATATGTTAATGAGGGCTTAAAGTAAGCAATAAAAAGGTTAAAAAGTGACCGTTTTGCTTAAAATGGCACTATAATTACGGTTAAAGGGAAAGAGTTGTAAAAACGTGAATAGTAAGCAAAATAAACGTGACAATTTGCAAGAAGAAATAAATGGAGCAAGCTAATATTACGTGATGGGTATCCGAGAATTTAGTGGTAAAAATAATTGTCATAAATTGCTAAGTATAGATATATGGGGAAACTAGAGTTGACTAAAATGTGATGGTGGGTTAGGTTTACGATGACTACAATTCGGCTCATTTTCCGCTTATATAATTTTAAACAGTTTTTGACGGTTAAACTTGCAATACAAATATACACTACTTAATGAAAATAATCCTTATTAGGTAATATACACTACTTATTTATTTATTTATTTATTATATTTTTTTCGCTATTATATTTTAAGGTTTTGCTAACGACAATATATAGTAAAGGTTGTAGTTGCAAGATGTATTTATTATAACAAACACATAAATGTGATTGAATAATTTAATGGGTTTTGCTAAACACTGCTCACTAGGCAATGTTTAAGCCATATTAAATAATCTGTTTCTTTCATATTTAAAGTAATTATGCATTGCCCAGTGGACATTGTTTAACAAAGTCCAAATTTTCTTTTATATTCATCTTAAGCATTGCCTAGTTGGCATTGTTTAACAAAACCCTAATTTAATATCCCATAATGAATTGTAGTTAAATCATTTTTGTTAACCGCACCTACTAAGGTCGGTAAGGTAATTCAACTTTTTGCAGAAAATTTTCATCAGAAAACGAAAAAATTAAAAACTTGTTTAGTCACACTTTTTATCAGCAATTTTATTTCCAAGTTTTAATTAGAAATATGAAAACCATTATCATATCTACCATTCTTTATTTTTTAGTACTATCTAACAAAAATAAAAGATAGGATTTCCCAATGACCCAATCTACCGTTCATGTATCTCATTCTAACCTTAATCATCATTAATAACATCTCCACCATTGGTATCTCATTAATTCAAGTTTATTTTCATCTTTGTAAAAAAGAAAAATATAATCCAATCTAAATGGGTTTTTAAATTCCCAACTCTTCTCTAAAGAAGAAAAATTATTCATTTCTCAAGGAATTTAAAAACGATAAAAAAAATAATAACATAAAAAACTCAACAACTAAACGCTACCTTAAATTTCGTAGTAATATGTTGTATATTAAAGGACTATTATTATTAAATAACAACATACTTTTGTAAATTTCTGATTTGATAACTAAATATTTTGTTGTTTTGTTTTAGTATTTATACTTTTAGTTGAGATGTTAATTTGGTAACTGATACGAACGTTGATAATTGCCCATAAGTTTACTTCTTATTAATCAAAAAGTATAAATATAATATAATGACTTGAAAAGTAAGCAAGTATAATGGGTCAAAGCATAAAGTAAACTAATAACAAATATGGCTTATCCATAATACCTGTATCAACTAATAAACCCTCGCAGTTTGAGCCTGAGACATTTAAACATTCAAACTAGAGCGAAAATCAAGAAATAGCGCAGTAGGCAACCCTTTAGTAAAAATATCTGCATAATTAAACAGTGAGGGAACGTGGAAAACATGAACTCAACCCGAAGCAACATAGTCACGTACACAATGAATATCAATCTCAATATGCTTGGTACGCTGGTGTTGCACATGATTAGTAAACAAATATGTTGCACTAACATTATCACAATAAACCAATGTGGCGATAAACAAATAAGTGTGAACTAACATTCACTACTATAGCGAGACAAAATAACCTGTTGCTTGCAAACCATGAAAATAAGTTATCACCAAGAAAAAGAATAAGTGCCAAAACAAATTCTTTTTTTTTTTTTTTTTTTTTTTTTTTTTNTTTTTTTCCCTTGCATTCCTACACGCTTCCACTAAATTTCTTTTGCCATTTAATTACTTAGCTTTTTGTCATTATAAGGTTTTTCCCTTTAATTGCTTCGCCATTTAATATTGCTCACTTAATTGCTTTAGCCACTTGCTGCTGTTAAAATTACTTGCTGTTATTTATTTATTTTTTTCTCTTTCCAATTCACTTTATATTCAAGCATCATAATAATGAGTGGTGAAGCTCCATTGAATAACAGAAGCATTCCACAAGCATTCTCACAAGCTTCATTAGCCCAACAAGTGTTAGTTATGCTCCACAAGCTTGGTGGCCCGACCAGGTATGCAGGCCCAACCACATATTACATTTTATTATACTCAGCCCACTACTGGTCCAATATTTAGTCTATAGCCCAAACATAACTTGCACCAGCCCTGTTCCCAGCTTATTTGGCCCAAGTCTCCACTATCCAAGCCCAGATACCACATGCCCATCCTATCATCTATCGATCGGCTACCGTTCCAGCTTATAGGGTACTGATGAACTCAAATAAGTACATGTGATCATCATCATTTATCCTATTTATTTAACTTGTTTTACTTTATTATGTATGAGAATCGGTGCTTTAATGTTTACTTTAGTGATTCTCAGGTAAAAACAGGTAAAAGGTAAAACTTAGCGATTTTGGACTAATTATGGAGCAAAATAAGCAAGATGTCAAAAGTCTACTGAAACCCAGAAGATGCGACGTATCTCACTCAACAGATACGCCGCAATATCATACTTAGATGAATTCGAAGACCATTGCCTGACTTTGAAGAATGCGTCGCATCAAATTATACCATGCGCCGCATATGAAACTTTGGTCAAAGAAGAAGATCAAGCTCGTTCTACTCCAGATACGCCGCATTATACAATTGACATACGGTGTATCACTATCAAGACTTCACCAGAGTTAATCCAAGACAACTGAAGGACAAGCGCCGCAAAAAGATTCAAGTTACGCCGCATCTAAAGGCGGTGTACGAATATTCAAAAATATAATAAGCTTGGACCCCACGCGAAGTTAAGTCAATGCGCCACATCTACCAATTACATGCGCCGCATCGAACCCTCAGACAGAAACTATAATACCCAAGACCTAGACGAATTTGGTGTGCACCATAACCTAAGGAGTCGAATTCAAACGAACAAGCAACACAAGACACGCCCCAAACGAAGATATTAGAGCTGTAAGAATGTCCTGCATGTATTCAATTCATTAAATAGTTTTATTTTATTGTAATTGTAAGCTTTAATTCATCGGGATAGATGGCCGGTAGTATGTGAGTACGCAAGATCATACGCCCGCCTTAAAATTGCTTTCCCATCAATTAAAGTTTATATGTTTGATGTCTTTGGTGAATTTATATTAATGCATTGATAACCTCTGTGTCTAGCTGAGCACTGCTTGGGCTGCTGATGCGCGTGGATTGCAACACACACTACGTTTTACCTCTCGAGGGATCTCGAGAAGCTTGCAATCCCCACCAGGCAGTGTACCTGACCGATGTAGTATAGTGTAGTGGCAAGTACCGGGGGATTGATCGTT
>LBNU01025859.1:11149-64608 GCA_014162995.1 Artemisia annua
TAAAAGTCTTCAAAGACTGTAAAGTCGTAAAAGTGATGTATCTTCGCTCGAGATTTATGAAGCTATGTCTAATAATTAGCTTTGAAACCTTCGATTAAGCCACTCTTCTTTCGTGTTTCTCGAGCCTTTGAAAGAAATAACTTTGTCATCACGCGGCTATTCCTGGAGGTAAATGTTCATCGCATCGTTGACTCAGGCTTTTAACCACTTTTCCAGCGATCCTCATGCTTTTTTAGGGCTTTTTGGGTTGACTTTTTGGCCATTTATGCAATATCCGTCCGCTGCATGAGTCAGCAAAACACAAAAACACGAATATCTGGCGTTTAACGTTAGTTTGTTGGTCTTTATATCACTTAAACTAAGGTTCACAAAAAGTAATGTAAAAAGCACATACCAGAACGCGCCAAATCCATAAATGGTTGGGAGCGAGCGCGCTCCAGAAAAATGAAGGATGTGGCGCCATGATCACCCTAGCATATTGACTCTCAAACCATTGGGGCAATTCTCCCACTCCCAACTTGTACAATCAATGCTTCCCATCATCCCAGGAAACCCATGCTTATGCTCGTGATGAGCATATAATCTTTCAAGGTCAGAATACGTGGGCTTTCCCAAATACTCAGCACCATATAACTCCATGATAACTTTGCAAAACTTATGGAGACATTCACGGGATGTTGTTACGGCTATTGCCAGATTCTCGTCAAGAGAATCTGGAACGGCCGCGTATCCCAATTGACGAATGGCCACAGTACACTTGACCAATGGGCTAATACCAGGTACGCCCCTACAATCATTAGTTTGTTGAAAATAAGTAGAATAATCGGTTACCTCTCGAACAATTCGTGTGAACAGTTCTCGGCTCATTCGGAAACGTCGACGAAATGTTCTTTCATCGTGCAGTGGGGTTTCACCGAAGTATGCATTCACTAACCGATTGTGTGCAGCAACATGATCCCTAGGTATGTAGCTTCTTGAAGGTTTTGGCTGGTGTGCTTGATACGCATTCCAAGCAAACTCCGTAAACTCACTGATAACTTCATCGTCGTCGTCGGAAGACGAAGAACCAAACAAAAACTCGTAAGACGACATGGACATGGTGAATGAATATTGATGATAATTTGTTTGAATTGTGTTTGAAATTGTGTGTTTGAATGTGGGTTTGATGTTGGTATTTATAGGATGAAAAGTGGTAATTTTTTTTGAAAAAAAAGTTTTTTTTAATATCCAAACGGTCACATTTTGTTTTTGAAACTTGGAAAATTTAAATGTTGAATGTTTTTTTTGTGTAGAAAATCGGTTGAGAACTCGACCCATATTGCAAAATATCAACCGGCGACCGATTTCAAAAAAGCCACCACAGTGGCTCGACCGATATTCCCAATCGGTCGACCAAAGTTCCCGATCGATATTTCACGGGCCACTGTCACTAGCCTAACCCCTTCTCTTTCTTTTTTCCCTCTGTCTTCATTTCTTTTTTTAAGCAACTACGCACTATTTTTCTTCATTTTAATTATTTCAATCATGTTCTAATACTTTAATTCAAGATTTAATCACTTCAATTCGTTATTAATTACTAGTTGGATACCCGCGCACAGCAGCGGCGAATGTATGTGTTCGTTTTACAACACTCCGAATGTATATATGTTCATTGTATGTGTTTCCTGTAGTTTTCTCGTGACATCATTATTCCCGCATATACAAAGACCCTCAAAATCTCTTACTCGTCAAACACTCTCCCAAAAAGTATATAATTTTAACGAATCAAGTTTTGTATTGATTGAAATAAAGGTTTAAGTTGTAAAAAACTTGAATTAAAATAAAATAAACCCACTAAAAATGTAAAAACTAAAAATTCGTAAAAATATATTGAATTGATGTTGAATTAAAGAGCACAAAATTTTAGAAAATATGATAAAATTATATCATAAAAAAATAAATAGATAAAAAGATATTTCAATTTGAAAATAAAAGTGTTTTTTTAGTTGAGAAGTGACACATGTCACTCCATAATTGAAGCTCGTTATCTTAATTTTGAATTGAGCCCACAACTTAAACGCTTTATATGATAATATAGATATCAATTCAAGATCTTATTTTTTTTTTCAATTCGTGATCTAATATCTTCAATTCGAGGTAGTTTTCTTTATTTTTTTCTCAAGTTTTTATTACAAATTAAGATAAATAAAACTAAAACTGGTGGCTAGCTTTTCATCTTTTGTAGTTTCTCATTTTTTTTTTCTTCCAAAATATCCAAACAAATAAAGTGAACCACAAGGGGTGACCCAGCGGTAAGAATACCAACCTTCCAAAGAGGAGGTCAAGGGTTCGAATCCAACGGGGAGAAAATTAATCCCTTGGAGGTTCACCTGCGCCGACTCCGGGCTATCCAAAAAGGGTGGTCGCCGTGGGATTAGTCGGCTTGCAATGTCGAGTCGGAAACCCATGTTACCAAAAAAAATAAAAAAAATGAAAAAAAAATAAAAAATAAATAAATAAATAATGTGTTTATGAAAATGCCTACAAGGTGTTTAATGAAATGTCTCAATGNGGAGGTTCACCTGCGCCGACTCCGGGCTATCCAAAAAGGGTGGTCGCCGTGGGATTAGCCGGCTTGCAATGTCGAGTCGGAAACCCATGTTACCAAAAAAATAAAAAAATTAAAAAAATTAAAAATAAATAAATAAATAATGTGTTTATGAAAATGCCTATAAGGTGTTTAATGAAATGTCTCAATGAGTTTCTTCTTTAATTTAGAACTTTTAAAGTGTATCATCAAAATTAAATACTTATTCTTTTTATAAAAATTTTAGTACTTGAGAGAAAAATTCAAATGCATACTCTTATTTTGGTGCATACCAAGGGACAAATCCCCACCATCTATCTGGTTTGATCTAATGGTGGGGATTAACCTAAGATTAAATATGGAAACCTAAGTCCATGTTTTTTTTTCTTTTTCTTTTTGTCTTTTTTATTATTCATTTTTTTTCTTTCTTTCTTATTGTTTTGTTTTTTTTTTTGTTTTTTTTGGTGTCTTTATCTTTTTTTCACGCTTTTTTTTTTTCTTTTTTGTTTTTTTTTGTTTCTTTTTTGTTTTTTTTCCAAATTCACGTTTTTTTTTCTAATTCATGTTTTTTTATTTCACGTTTTTTTCCCTTCTTCCTCACTTTCATATGTTTTCGTCTGTTTTCATATATTTTCGTCCGTTTTTATACGTCTTTTTACATTTTCGTCTCTTTTCAAACGTTTTCGTCTGTTTTCGTCCGTTTTTATACGTTTTCCTCCGTTTTCAAACGTTTTAGTCTGTTTTTATATGTTTTCACCCGTTTTCATACGTTTTTGTCTGTTTTCATATGTTTATACGTTTTCGTCTATTTTCAGACGCTTTTGTCTGTTTTTTATGTTTTCGCACATTTTTAGACGTTTTCGTCTATTTTCAGACGTTTTCGTCCGTTTTTATACATTTTCGTCCATTTTCATCCATTTTCTTACGTTTTTTCGTTTTCATATGTTTTCGTCCGTTTTCATCTATTTTTCTGTCCTTTTCGTCCATTTTTCATACGTTTTCGTCCGTTTTCAGACGTGTTTTTACGCTTTCATATATTTTCACCTGTTTTCTTACGTTTTCGTCCGTTTTCTTATGTTTTCGCCTATTTTCGTCCGTTTTCATACGTTTTCGTCCAATTTTTACATTTTCGTTCGTTTTAATACGTTTTCGTCCGTTTTCTTTCGTTTTCGTCCATTTTTCATACGTTTTTGTCCGTTTTCATACGTGTTTTTATGCTTTCATACGTTTTTGTCCGTTTGCATACGTATTCATCCGTTTTCTTACATTTTCGTCCACTGTCTTACGTTTCTTAATATCACAAGTGATTTCTGAATATCACAAGTGATATTCAGTGATATCCAGAATATCACTTGTGATTTTCTAAATATCACTTGTCATTTTCTGATGTTTTCGTCCGTTTTCATATGTATTCGTCCGTTTTCATACGTATTAGTCCATTTTTTTTACGTTTTCGTCCGGTTTCTTACGTTTTTATCCGTTTTTATACGTTTCTGAATATCACAATTGATATTCAGAATATCACTTGTGATGTTCTGAATATCACAATTGATATTCAGAATATCACTTGTGATTTTCTGAATATCAATGGTGATATTCTAAATATCACTTATGATTTTTTGAATATCTATCACTTGTGATATTCGAAATATCACTTGTGATTTTCATGTTACAAAATATTTGTTGAAAATCACTTGTCATATTCAGAAAATCACTTATGATATTCAGAATATCACTTGTGATATTCTGAATATCACAGAATATTACTTATGATATCCAAAATATCAATTATGGTACTCATAGTATCACTTGTGATATTCTGCATATCACAGAATATCACTTGTGATATTCAGAATATCACTTGTGATATTTAGAAACATATGAAAACGTCTGAAAATGGCAAAAAAACATTTAAAAATGGACGAAAACGAATAAAAAAATGGACGAAAACGTAAGAAAACGGATGAAAATGTATGAAAACGGAAGAAAACGTATGAAAGTGTAAAAACATGTATGAAAAGGAAAAAACGTTTTGAAAACTGGATGAAAACGAAAGAAAACGGACGAAAACGTATGAAAACAAACGCAAACGTAAGAAAACGAATGAATATGTATGAAAACGGACGAAAACGTATAAAAGCGTAAAACACGTCTGAAAACGGATGAAGACGTATGAAAAATGGACGAATATTACTTATGATATCCAGAATATCATTTGTGGTACTCATAGTATCACTTGTGATATTCTGCATATCATAGAAAATCACTTGTGATATTCAGAATATCACTTGTGATATTCAGAATATCACTTGTGATATTCAGAATATCACTTGTGATATTCTGAATATCACAGAATATCACTTGTGATAGTCATAATATAACTTGTGATGTTTAGAATATCACTTGTGATATTCAGAATATCACTTGTGATATTCAGAATATCACTTGTGATATTTAGCAACATATGAAAACGTCTGAAAATAGCAAAAAACATTTAAAAACGGACAAACACGAATGAAAAAATGGACAAAAACGTAAGAAAACGGACGAAAGTGTATGAAAACGGAAGAAAACGTATGAAAGTGTAAAAACCTGTATGAAAAGGACAAAAACGTTTGAAAACTGGACGAAAACGAAAGAAAACGGATGAAAACGGACGAAAACGTAAGAAAACGGACGAATATGTATGAAAACGGACGAAAACGTATGAAAGCGTAAAACACGTCTGAAAATGGACGAAGATGTATGAAAAATGGACCAATATTACTTATGATATCCAGAATATCATTTGTGGTACTCATAGTATCACTTACGATATTCTGCATATCATAATCACTTGTGATATTCTATTCTGAATATCACAAAATATCACTTGTGATATTCAGAATATAACTTGTGATGTTTAGAATATCACAAAATATCACTTGTGATATTCAGAATATAACTTGTGATATTCAGAATATCACTTGTGATATTTAGAAACATATGAAAACGTCTGAAAATGGCAAAAAAAAACATTTAAAAACGGACGAAAACGAATGAAAATGTATGAAAACGGAAGAAAACGTATGAAAGTGTAAAAACATGTATGAAAAGGACAAAAACATTTGAAAACTGGACGAAAACGGACGAAAACGTATGAAAACGAACGAAAACATAAGAAAACGAATGAATATGTATGAAAACGGACGAAAACGTATGAAAGCGTNTTTTTTTATAGTTTTTAAAGTTTCTCCTCTTTATAGGATCATAACCCTTTACCGTTATTAGAGTGTCTCAAAAAGCATGTTTGATAAGAGTATGAGAAGTGGTGTTGATGTTCATAAATAAATTCATAATTTCTACTATTTTATTAGAGGAATGACTTGGGAAATCAATTCTAAATATAAAAGGAGTTTATATTAAAGTGTAAGCATTTGTAGCGTATGAATTAATTCACTACACGATTCGTGAAAGATATTATTGGAAAGAGGAATGAGTGGTTTCACTTGAGGGAAGACGATTTGTAGTTGAGTAACTATACTTGGCAAAAATTTTAATATTAACGTTAGGTATTCTTTTAGGCATCTTAAGAAAATCGATATTTTAAATTAATAACCCTTATGGTTACAAATTTTTTATACTATTTTACTCTTGTTTTCATTTCTAAGTGTGGTGTTAGCTGCTTGTTTTTGACCTTTTTCTTTTATATAATCTCGAGGACTTTTTTTATGGCCAAGAAGAAGGAATTTCTCTTCCGCGCCCTTCTCCTAGCCCATTAGGGCTCATGTAGCTTGTATCAAAAATTTGAAAAAATGTGTTAAATGCAGTAAGCTTGTCACCCGCATCGCCTATAAAACATGCACGGCGAAAAATAAATAAGCAAAAGTCATGCAGCCAAAACCCTTGGTAGACAGATCTCCTAATCAGTGATATAACCTAATCTGACACGTATAAAGGGTTTTCATAAAATACTTACTAGATCCTGTTGTAGTGTAAGCTTCTAGACCAGCTTATGTGCACAGAATCACCTTTTTCTTTCTTCTACATCTTGGGACGATCGAATTAGCGTTTCACAGGGAGAATCACGTTTATTTATATTTTACAATCTTCTTATGTTTTGTCGATAACAATCGTAAAATCATTTTAACGAAAAAAAACAATACGTAAAAGTTTTGAGCCAATAGTTTACTAACGTATTTCACTAAACAAAATAAACCGTTAAACATATTTAGTCAAATAGTTTACATAAAACCAAAACCATTTTTATAAAACACTTATAACTAACTTTGGTTACTTACATTTTTAAAGAGTAAATTGCAAGAATCGTCCTTGTGGTTTGCCCAAATTGCAGATTTCGTCCCTGAGTTTTCGAAAGTGCAGGCGGCCTCCCTGTGGGGAGTTTTTGGTTCCATTTTGGTCCCTGGCCAGGGACTAAACGTGCAATTAAATCCAACCTAAATCTTCAACATATCTCAATAAGATCAAGCTACAATACAAGAATCATGATGATATGAATGATGTAATAAAAGATTTCTAAATATGATTAAAAACATATTAACTAGAAGTAACTAGGACAAGTTAGTTAAAGGTTATGTTTATGTCTAAACAAAATGTGTAAAATACTTAAACTCATGTTTATAGCTTGTTGCTAAACTTCACCTTGTATTTTGTCGTTAACAAAACACGGTAAAGATCGTAAAATATAAATAACGTTTTTAGGACGATATTTGTATTAACACAGAGGACTAATGGTGCAAATGTGTTCTATCTCGTTAGGAGATAACGGAGAAAAAATTTGCACCGTTAGTCCTTATTTTAACCGAGGGATGTATATTGGTTCACTTTTACTAACAGAGGGATGTATTTTTTGCAACTTTTTCGAGAGGGATGTATAGTGCGAAATTGGGTAAACCACGGGGATGTATTTTGAAGTTTACTCTATTCAAACAAATAAAGTGAACCACAAGGGGTGACCCAGCGGTAAGAATACCAACCTTCCAAAGAGGAGGTCAAGGGTTCGAATCCAACGGGGAGAAAATTAATCCATTTGTGGCCACGGAGGTTCACCTGCGCCGACTCCGGGCTATCCAAAAAGGGTGGTCGCCGTGGGATTAGCCGGCTTGCAATGTCGAGTCGGAAACCCATGTTACCAAAAAAATAAAAAAATTAAAAAAATTAAAAATAAATAAATAAATAATGTGTTTATGAAAATGCCTATAAGGTGTTTAATGAAATGTCTCAATGAGTTTCTTCTTTAATTTAGAACTTTTAAAGTGTATCATCAAAATTAAATACTTATTCTTTTTATAAAAATTTTAGTACTTGAGAGAAAAATTCAAATGCATACTCTTATTTTGGTGCATACCAAGGGACAAATCCCCACCATCTATCTGGTTTGATCTAATGGTGGGGATTAACCTAAGATTAAATATGGAAACCTAAGTCCATGTTTTTTTTTCTTTTTCTTTTTGTCTTTTTTATTATTCATTTTTTTTCTTTCTTTCTTATTGTTTTGTTTTTTTTTTTGTTTTTTTTGGTGTCTTTATCTTTTTTTCACGCTTTTTTTTTTTCTTTTTTGTTTTTTTTTGTTTCTTTTTTGTTTTTTTTCCTAATTCACGTTTTTTTTTCTAATTCATGTTTTTTTATTTCACGTTTTTTTCCCTTCTTCTTCACTTTCATATGTTTTCGTCTGTTTTCATATATTTTCGTCCGTTTTTATACGCCTTTTTACGTTTTCGTCTCTTTTCAAACGTTTTCGTCTGTTTTCGTCCGTTTTTATACGTTTTCTTCCGTTTTCAAACGTTTTAGTCTGTTTTTATACGTTTTCGCCCGTTTTCATACTTTTTTGTCTGTTTTCATATGTTTATACGTTTTCCGTCTGTTTTCAGACGTTTTTGTCTGTTTTTTATGTTTTCGCTCATTTTTAGACGTTTTCGTCTATTTTCAGACGTTTTCGTCCGTTTTATACATTTTAGTCCATTTTCATACGTTTTCATCTGTTTTTGTTCGTTTTCATACGTTTTCGTCCGTTTTCATCTATTTTTCTTTCCTTTTCGTCCGTTTTCTTACGTTTTCGCCTATTTTCGTCCGTTTTCATACGTTTTCGTCCAATTTTTTACGTTTTCGTTCGTTTTAATACGTTTTCGTCCGTTTTCTTTCATTTTCGTCCATTTTTCATACGTTTTTGTCCGATTTCATACGTGTTTTTATGTTTTCATACGTTTTTGTCCGTTTGCATACGTATTCATCCGTTTTCTTACATTTTCGTCCATTGTCTTACGTTTCTTAATATCACAAGTGATTTCTGAATATCACAAGTGATATTCAGTGATATCCAGAATATCACTTGTGATTTTCTAAATATCACTTGTCATTTTCTGATGTTTTCGTCCGTTTTCATATGTATTCGTCCGTTTTCATACGTATTAGTCCATTTTTTTTACGTTTTCGTCCGGTTTCTTACGTTTTTATCCGTTTTTATACGTTTCTGAATATCACAATTGATATTCAGAATATCAGTTGTGATTTTCTGAATATCACAATTGATATTCAGAATATCACTTGTGATTTTCTGAATATCAATGGTGATATTCTAAATATCACTTATGATTTTTTGAATATCTATCACTTGTGATTTTCGAAATATCACTTGTGATTTTCATGTTACAAAATATTTGTTGAAAATCACTTGTCATATTCAGAAAATCACTTATGATATTCAGAATATCACTTGTGATATTCTGCATATCACAGAATATCACTTGTGATATTCAGAATATAACTTGTGATGTTTAGAATATCACAGAATATAACTTGTGATATTCAGAAGATCACTTGTGATATTTAGAAACATATGAAAACGTCTGAAAATGGCCAAAAAAACATTTAAAAATGGACGAAAAGGAATAAAAAAAATGGACGAAAACGTAAGAAAACGGATGAAAATGTATGAAAACGGAAGAAAACGTATGAAAGTGTAAAAAATGTATGAAAAGGAAAAAAACGTTTTGAAAATTGGATGAAAACAAAAGAAAACGGACGAAAACGGACGAAAACGTATGAAAACGAACGCAAACGTAAGAAAACGAACGAATATGTATGAAAACGGACGAAAACGTATAAAAGCGTAAAACACGTCTGAAAACGGACAAAGACGTATGAAAAATGGACGAATATTACTTATGATATCCAGAATATCATTTGTGGTACTCATAGTATCACTTGTGATATTCTGCCTATCATAGAAAATCACTTGTGATATTCAGAATATCACTTGTGATATTCTGAATATCACAGAATATCACTTGTGATATTCATAATATAACTTGTGATGTTTAGAATATCACTTGTGATATTCAGAATATAACTTGTGATATTCAGAATATCACTTGTGATATTTAGCAACACATGAAAACGTCTGAAAATGGCAAAAAACATTTAAAAACGGACGAACATGAATGAAAAAATGGACAAAACGTAAGAAAACGGACGAAAGTGTATGAAAACGGAAGAAAACGTATGAAAGTGTAAAAATCTGTATGAAAAAGACAAAAACGTTTGAAAACTGGACGAAAACGAAAGAAAACGGACGAAAACGTAAGAAAACGGACGAATATGTATGAAAACGGACGAAAACGTATGAAAGCGTAAAACACGTCTGAAAATGGACGAAGACGTATAAAAATGGACGAATATTACTTATGATATCCAGAATATCATTTGTGGTACTCATAGTATCACTTGTGATATTCTGCATATCATAGAAAATGACTTGTGATATTCAGAATATCACTTGTGATATTCTGAATATCACAAAATATCACTTGTGATATTCAGAATATAACTTGTGACGTTTAGAATATCACTTGTGATATTCAGAATATAACTTGTGATATTCAGAATATCACTTGTGATATTTAGAAACATATGAAAACGTCTGAAAATGGCAAAAAAACATTTAAAAACGGACGAAAACGAATGAAAATGTATGAAAACGGAAGAAAACGTATGAAAGTGTAAAAACATGTATGAAAAGGACAAAAACGTTTGAAAACTGGACGAAAACGAAAGAAAACGGACGAAAACGTATGAAAACGAATGAAAACATAAGAAAACGAATGAATATGTATGAAAACGGACGAAAACTCCATATTTAATCTTAGGTTAATCCCCACTATTAGATCAAAATAGATGGATGGTGAGGATTTGTCCCTTAGTATGCACCAAAATTAGAGTATGCAAAATAAAGTGACTCTAGTACTTGATATATAATCTCACACATAAATAATTTTTGATTTTTTTTTTTTTTTTTTTTTCGTTGTTACAATGTTTATCAGTTTTCTTTGATGAACAACATCACAATATTCATCAGTTAAATCACGTTGTTCATCAGTTTTCTTTTAGAAGGAAAAAAATATCACAATTTATCAGTTTTCATTGATAAACAACGTTACAATGTTCATCAGTTTTCTTGATGAACAACATCACAATGTTCATCGGTTAGATTACGCTGTTTATAAGTTTTCTTTTTGAAGTACTTTTTCTTTTTTGTTATCACAATATTCATTAGCTTTTCTTTAATGAACAACATCACAATGTTCATCAGTTAGACACGTTGTTCATCAGTTTTCTTTTTGAAGAACTTTATGTTTTGTTGTTATCACAATGTTCATCAGTTTTCTAAGAAAAAAAGTCACATTATTTGTCAGCTTTCTTTTTGAAGAACTTTTTCTTTTTTTGTTATCACAATGTTCATCAGTTTTTTTTTTAAAAAATAAGATTATGTTGTTCATAAGTTTTTTTTTTAAAAAAAATAATCACAATGTTCATTAGTTAAGAGTTAAAATAGCAAAAAATGAGTTGGCAAAAGTAAAATGGGACACTTGTCGGCAACTTTTTTTTTATAGTTTTTAAAGTTTCTCCTCTTTATAGGATCATAACCCTTTACCGTTATTAGAGTGTCTCAAAAAGCATGTTTGATAAGAGTATGAGAAGTGGTGCTGATGTTCATAAATAAATTCATAATTTCTACTATTTTATTAGAGGAATGACTTGGGAAATCAATTCTAAATATAAAAGGAGTTTATATTAAAGTGTAAGCATTTGTAGCGTATGAATTAATTCACTGCACGATTCGTGAAAGATATTATTAGAAAGAGGAATGAGTGGTTTCACTTGAGGGAAGACGATTTGTAGTTGAGTAACTATACTTGGCAAAAATTTTAATATTAACGTTAGGTATTCTTTTAGGCATCTTAAGAAAATCGATATTTTAAATTAATACTTATGGTTACAAATTTTTTATACTATTTTACTCTTGTTTTCATTTCTAAGTGTGGTGTTAGCTGCTTGTTTTTGACCTTTTTCTTTTATATAATCTCGAGGACTTTTTTTATGGCCAAGAAGAAGGAATTTCTCTTCCGCGCCCTTCTCCTAGCCCATTAGGGCTCATGTAGCTTGTATCAAAAATTTGAAAAAATGTGTTAAATGCAGTAAGCTTGTCACCCGCATCGCCTATAAAACATGCACGGCGAAAAATAAATAAGCAAAAGTCATGCAGCCAAAACCCTTGGTAGACAGATCTCCTAATCAGTGATATAACCTAATCTGACACGTATAAAGGGTTTTCATAAAATACTTACTAGATCCTGTTGTAGTGTAAGCTTCTAGACCAGCTTATGTGCACAGAATCACCTTTTTCTTTCTTCAACATCTTGGGACGATCGAATTAGCGTTTCACAGGGAGAATCACGTTTATTTATATTTTACAATCTTCTTATGTTTTGTCGATAACAATCGAAAAATCATTTTAACGAAAAAAAACAATACGTAAAAGTTTTGAGCCAATAGTTTACTAACGTATTTCACTAAACAAAATAAACCGTTAAACATGTTTAGTCAAATAGTTTACATAAAACCAAAACCATTTTTATAAACATGCAAATGTGTTGGACCATCCATAACCCAAAACCCATGATCCATGACCCATGGAGCTTGACCCAAAACTCATGGCCCATATGCATGACATCATGCATGACATCAAAAATGGGTTAAATCCATGACCCATGACCCAAAGTCCATGACCCATAACCCAAAGTCCATAACCCATGACCCAAAGTCCATAACCTATGACCCAAGATGTCTATTGCATCATCCATGACATCACATGACCCATGGACCATAACCCATAACCCAAAACCCAGGATTGTAACCCAAAATCCGGAATGGTACTACCAGATGGCTGGATCCCTTGGATTGCACTGGCCGGATCCCTTTGGGAAAGGATCCGGCGGATTCGGCTGAACAGCGGCCAGTTTTGCCTATAAATAGTTGGCCATTTCTTCCTTTCTTCTCACCCCTCTTAGATACATCTTCTCTCTATATTCTAACATCTCTAACCTCAGATCCAAGGATCTTCTATGTAGCTTTTCTCTTAGTGATTCTCTAGGTTCCTCTTAAAGGTGAGATCACGACCTCTAGAAGACCTGCAAGCTCGAAGATATGGGTTTCTAGGCTTCGTCATCATCAAGACCACTAAAGTGAATCTTGTAGATGTTTCTTCTTATCATATTGTAGATGTGGTGTGTATGCTAGTGGTGTTGGGATTAGTTCCTCCATTGTAAAGGAACTCGGTATCTAGCCTTGTATCGGATAAAGTGCAGGCGATGTAGGTTTGGTTCTACCTCGTGGAAGAACCTGGCATCTAGCCTTGTACTAGATAAAGTGTAGCCGACGTAGTTTTGGTTCTACCTTGTGGAAGAACCCGGTATTTAGCTTTGTACCGGAAAGAATGTAAGCGACGTTGTGAAGGCTTCTCTGCCGGATAAAGGAGCTTGTGGTGTAGTGATTACAAACTCTCGAGTTGGGTACTCGGGGAGTGGAGTAGGGCAAGGAAGGTCACCTTGTAACCAAACCACTATAAATACTTGTGTTATGGTTATGTCTCTCTATCTCTATCTCGTAGTGTAGTTTATATACATATCTAACTATCAATATCCAACACACCAATCGATTGACATAAGTTGATCTAAAATTTTTAAAACAAAGTTTTATTAGTAAAACTATTCAACCCCCCCCCCCCTTCTAGTTTTCTATAGGTTCAAGTTTTAGTTTGAATCTTGATAATGATTTGGAAGATTATGTGTTATATGATGGTTATCATCAAGTAAAAGATGAAAAATATTATAGTGCACATAAGAAGTTTGATGAAATGCCAATAAAGAAAATTTCTAAAGAAGGTGTTAAAGAAGCAAGTGATATGGTCGAAAATAACATTGGTAATATGGTTCTCAATGAAGTTACTAAAGAATGTGATAAAGTGCAAGAATTTGAGTGTAAATATTCCAGTAAAGTTGAAGAGGGTTGCTTTGTGGGTCTAGATAACCTTGTTGAAAAAGTTAGGAATATGGAAATTAGTTCACTTGATCAGACTCCATTCATTTTGGTTGAAACTGTCAAAGAATTAGTTCAGGTAGAAAATGTGGTAACGAATGATGAAAAAGTGAGGAACGATATAAAGAGCAGTGATGCGTTGAGATCAGTGGGTTTTGAAACAACTAAAAGTAGGCGGGAAAAGTTGTTTAGAAATGGTTTCAACAACATGAAAGGGCAATGTGGAAAACTAGAAGGGGGGTTGAATAGTTTTACGTCTTTTTAATTTTATAAAAACTTTGTTTCAAAAATGTTGATTCTAGTTTATGTGAAATCTACTCTTGCACTATATGAACAAATATATATAAGTATGTATATGAAATGAACAAGAAAGCAAGTAATATGAAAAGTAAGAGATGGAAAGATCGAACCGCGAGACAAGAGATTTATAGTGGTTCGGCTACGAAGCACCTCTTCGCCCTACTCCACTCCCCGAGCACCTAACTCGAGAGTTTTCTTCACTATGTCAACAAGCTCCCTTATGGCGGAGAAAACCTTATACACCACAACACAACTTCTTCACACCTAAGCACTACTTAATCACACTACTTCTTCTTCACACCTATACTATTTGCACACCACAATCACTTCACAACTTCTCTACCTACACACCTTACTAGCCTAATTCCTTATGCTTACTTCTATCTAACTAATATTCACAACTTATACACAAACGGATGAATAATATACAAGTGATGATACACAAACAACTTGGATGTGGAGGTCACAACAAGTTGTAATACTTCTTGTCTTGAAGGATTGAAGTATTCTTCTCTTGCACTTGAAAGGTTGAAGCTTGGATCACTTGAAAACAAAAGCTTATGTTTATATGATCAAAGGGTTTAAGAGAATAGTATAGAAGGTTTAGATCAGAAAGTTTAGAGTGCAAAAGGTGAGGAAAAATGCCATGAATGAACCAGTATTTATAGGCAAATTTTACAGCTGGAGGAGCGTGGCCAGTCCCCTTAATAATTAAGGGGACCGCCTTTATAATTAAGGGGGCCGCCCCTCAAAACGGCTATAAAATTTGTCTTTTACTGGGGAAGGTTTTTCTGAAACATTTTTGCCATTTTTTGTTGAAAATTTGAATTCATATATTTATAATGGTTTTAACATATTTATTTAATACCAAAAATGATTTTCTAAAAGATATAAAATGTTTATAAGATTTTATTAAAAATCTAGTGATTAAGAAAATGTTCCTTTGATCATAAAATGCATTAGGTATTTTGTTTATTCATACCTTAAGTGATTTGGTTGTTAAAATGAATATTTATGACTAAATACTTGTTTATGTCATAATCTTTGATTTGATTGAGTTTACATTTTGTGGTTTTCAAAACATAGAGATGTCGAGAAATATTAATAACGTTTTTAGGCATTATTTATATCAACAAGCAAGTTGGTGTTGGTGATTTGCGAATATACGAAGTTGGTTATTAAGAGTCAAAGATGCATTATTGTTGAGGATACATGATTGTTTAAGTTGTTTAGACCCTTCTTCATCCAGTCAAGAATATGTGTATACGGCTAACACAATGTTCATTTTAAACACTAAACAACTGTTTGATCCAAGGGGTATACAAGGTTTTGATATATGGGGTTCTGATGGAGATGTTTTTAATATAGACCAAAAAGCTAAAGTACAGCTTGCAACTGTTGTGGAATCATGTGTTGCGNTGTGTCTCTCTATCTCTATCTCGTAGCGTATTTTATATACATATCTAACTATCAATATCCAACACACCAATCGATTGACATAAGTTGATCTAAAAATTTTAAAACGAAGTTTTATCAGTAAAACTATTCAACCCCCCCCCCCCTTCTAGTTTTCTATAGGTTCAAGTTTTAGTTTGAATCTTGATAATGATTTGGAAGATTATGTGTTATATGATGGTTATTATCAAGTAAAAGATGAAAAATATTATAGTGCACATAAGAAGTTTGATGAAATGCCAATAAAGAAATTTTCTAAAGAAGGTGTTAAAGAAGCAAGTGATATGGTCGAAAATAACATTGGTAATATGGTTCTCGATGAAGTTACTAAAGAATGTGATAAAGTGCAAGAATTTGAGTGTAAATATTCGAGTAAAGTTGAAGAGGGTTGCTTTGTGGGTCTAGATAACCTTGTTGAAAAAGTTAGGAATATGGAAATTAGTTCACTTGATCAGACTCCATTCATTTTGGTTGAAACTGTCAAAGAATTAGTTAAGGTAGAAAATGTGGTAACGAATGATGAAAAAGTGAGGAACGATATAAAGAGCAGTGATGTGTTGAGATCAGTGGGTTTTGAAACAACTAAAAGTAGGCGGGAAAAGTTGTTTAGAAATGGTTTCAACAACATGAAAGGGCAATGTGGAAAACTAGAAGGGGGTTGAATAGTTTTACGTCTTTTTAATTTTATAAAAACTTTGTTTCAAAAATGTTGATTCTAGTTTATGTGAAATCTACTCTTGCACTATATGAACAAATATATATAAGTATGTATATGAAATGAACAAGAAAGCAAGTAATATGAAAAGTAATAGATGGAAAGATCGAACCGCGAGACAAGAGATTTATAGTGGTTCGGCTACGAAGCACCTCTTCGCCCTACTCCACTCCTCGAGTACCTAACTCGAGAGTTTTCTTCACTATGTCAACAAGCTCCCTTATGGCGGAGAAAACCTTACACACCACAACACAACTTCTTCACAACTTACTTCACAACTTCTTCACACCTAAGCACTACTTAATCACACTACTTCTTCTTCACACCTATACTATTTGCACACCACAATCACTTCACAACTTCTCTACCTACACACCTTACTAGCCTAATTCCTTATGCTTACTTCTATCTAACTAATATTCACAACTTATACACAAACGGATGAATAATATACAAGTGATGATACACAAACAACTTGGATGTGGAGGTTACAACAAGTTGTAATACTTCTTGTCTTGAAGGATTGAAGTATTCTTCTCTTGCACTTGAAAGGTTGAAGCTTGGATCACTTGAAAACAAAAGCTTATGATTATATGATCAAAGGGTTTAAGAGAATAGTATAGAAGGTTTAGATCAGAAGGTTTAGATCAGAAAGTTTAGAGTGCAAAAGGTGAGGAAAAATGCCACGAATAAACCAGTATTTATAGGCAAATTTTACAGCTGGAGGAGCGTGGCCGGTCCCCTTAATTAGGGGCCGGTCCCCTTAATAATTAAGGGGACCGCCTTTATAATTAAGGGGGCCGCCCCTCAAAACGGCTATAAAATTTATCTTTTACTGGGGAAGGTTTTTCTGAAACATTTTTGCCATTTTTTGTTGAAAATTTGAATTCATATATTTATAATGGTTTTAACATATTTATTTAATACCAAAAATGATTTTCTAAAAGATATAAAATGTTTATAAGATTTTATAAAAAATCTAGTGATTAAGAAAATGTTCCTTTGATCATAAAATGCATTAGGTATTTTGTTTATTCATACCTTAAGTGATTTGGTTGTTAAAATGAATATTTACGACTAAATACTTGTTTATGTCATAATCTTTGATTTGATTGAGTTTATATTTTGTGGTTTTCAAAACATAGAGATGTCGAGAAATATTAATAACGTTTTTAGGCATTATTTATATCAACAAGCAAGTTGGTGTTGGTGATTTGCGAATATACGAAGTTGGTTATTAAGAGTCAAAGATGCATTATTGTTGAGGATACATGATTGTTTAAGTTGTTTAGACCCTTCTTCATCCAGTCAAGAATATGTGTATACGGCTAACACAATGTTCATTTTAAACACTAAACAACTGTTTGATCCAAGGGGTATACAAGGTTTTGATATATGGGGTTCTGATGGAGATGTTTTAATTTTAATATAGACCAAAAAGCTAAAGTACAGCTTGCAACTGTTGTGGAATCATGTGTTGCGGTTGAAAACTTAAGGTTTAAGTCAAAAGAATATGAGTTTAAGGTTATTAGTAGTTTGGGGAAGACAAAGGGTGAGAATCTTTTTGCAAGTAAATGAGTGTTTGACCCGGGTGGAAAACGAGTTTTGATTTACGAGGTTCTAGGGATGATACTAATTTTGCAAACTGGACATACCAAGCTACGGACTTCATCTTATATTCAATCAAGAATGTCTTGTCTAATGGAAAACTTAATGAGTTAGTCGAAGGGATTATTGTCAGCCTGTCTCTGTGTTAGGCTAAAAAGAAGATGTGCACCGGATTACAAGGAAATGAAGGGTCAAGTTCACACAAGAAAACCAGCATCATGTTCAGCTGTTAGATTTCATAAAGGCTACCAAAGATCATATTGAATTTGTCGATTTGATATACTTTCTGATGCCTGGTAGTGTTACATCTGTTGAGGAGACTGTTAGAGCTATGAATTATAAGATTGCTCCATGTTCGGTTTTTAATTGGGAGACTAATGAGTGGTCTGCTCTGGAGATTACCGAAACATGTGAGGCTGCCAAAAGGTTGGATATGGTTGGACCTATTTTGAGCAACCTGGGTATAATATGTTTGCTAGGCATAAGGTAGAGATTGAGTATCTTCCTCTCTACACCAACTATGGGATCGGGCTTACTACACGGAGTCCGCTTGCATCTGGAATTCTGACTGGGAAGTAGAACTCAGGAATTCCTGTTGATAGCAGGTTTGCACTAAAAAACTACAAGAATCTGGAAAATAGGTCGTTAGGGGATGATGTTCTGAAGAAAGTGAGGAACTTGAAACCAATTGCTGATGAACTGAATGTACCAATGTCTCAGCTTGCTATTGCATGCCGTGCTGAAATCCTAATGTGTCATCTGTTAGTGATGCTACAAAGGAGTACCAGATTCAAGAAAATATGAAGACAATAGCTCTCATTCCAAAGCTTACACCTGATGTGATGGAGAAAATTGAAGCTTTTATTCAAAGCAAACCAAAGCAACCAGAATCATTTAGGAGTTGTATGTTGAAGCATTGTTGTTTTAAGACATATCGGTATGCTGTGAACCGATGTCATCGGCATTGTGTTTAATGTTTTGGGCTAAAGTGCGCATTGAACTTGCAATGGTGGAAACTCGGGTTAGAATTCTTGGGGGTGCTTGACTCAAGAAAAGGGGGTGATTAAAGGAATAAAGAAGGTTAGCTCATTGATTTGAATGCTTATATGCTTGAGGACAAGCATCATTTCAAGCGGGATGGATTGTTATGGGTCAAAATAAGGAAGTCAACAAAAGTCAACAATAAAAGTCAAACCCACATCAAGAACAAGTTCAACAGCTTTTCCCGCCCAACTTCAAACTATTACTTTTCATTGTGTAAATTCCATTCAGTAGTTCATCTGTAATTAGCTTACCAATTTGTAAACACTTTCCCTTTTTTATTCTCTCTCAACAACTATCATGTGTGCTAAAGCTTCCTTACTTTTTTTTTGATCAAACTTCCATGCCATCATCTTTTTTGCATCACCACCCTCAAAAGTTATGTTAGTTTGAGAAGTACTGTTTTTTTCTAAGTAGGGTTTGCATGTTGTCAGATGGTTTTTCAAATTCGTATTACCATGCTTTCTAGAGTGGCATAAGTAAATTCTGCCACAATTTTTACATTTAGCTTTTTTGTCGATAGGTTTCTCACCTTTTTTAAGCTTTAGTTCTTCAAAATCGTTCCATACAGGTGACCTTTTTTTTCGGCCCTTTGGCTGTTCTACCTCGTCCTCCATGTCACTGCTCTCAACCTCCTCAACAGGTACCTGATTAACTAAGTTTGATTCCAATGTCATCTAACAACAATAAAGAAAAAAAAAACATCAACAAGACAACAACTAATAAGAAAACTAATAAGTTAAATATATGTCAAAACTTCGGCTAATTAAAAATCAAACAATAAACCCTATTATTAAACAATTACCTTTTCTTTCGAATGATGATGATCTTGTGAGTTGTGAGGGAAAAGTAAGGATAACTAAGAGGATAATGGATCGAATGATTTTTGAGAGTTGAGTAGAAGAAGGGATTTGTCAGGGAGGGATTTACAGTTACAGAGGTGTAATGATGAATAATTGGTAAACTAAAGATTTCATGCATAGGAAATAGAGATATTAAACAGACTTATGTTCTCTAAAAAAGTAATAATTAAAAAGCATTAAGTGATTGTCGGGTCTTATCGGGTTGACCCGATAACCCGATAGTATTTTTTTATGACCCTAACCCGACCCGATAACACTATCGGGTTATCGGGTTCGGGTCAAAACAACCCGACTAGCGTTTTTGACCCGATTAGACCCGACCCGATTAGCCTTATCGGGTTCGGGTTCGGGTCGGGTCAACCCGACCCTACTGACACCCCTACTTCCATCAATAGTCCAATTAATTCGAAATTCATTATTTCTTTTGAATTTCCTTGTTAATTTTATTGAATCTTGGAAAGATCATATAAAGAGCCTGTTGTGCCAAGAAGTAGCAATGGTAATGAATAACGATTGTTTTTCTCATCTACTTCCTTCGTGTCATAATAAGTATCTACATCCTCCGTGTCAGAATAAGTATATGTATCGCTATTTTTATTTGTTACAGTACAATAACTTTTTACTATGTAATCCACAAAATCTTTAAAAAGCAAAAGATGCATCTTAGTGGCATTAAAGGTATCAATGGTAATGTTTTTTGTTCTCAAGTTGTCTGAAAACAGAGAGTATAATGAAATGCTCCGTTAATGAGTATATGTTACGGAGTATATCCATTACAGATATTCCCCCAATAGATTGAACTTGTTGTTATTCTTTCTTTATTACTATGTTCATGATTTGTTTGCAGCAACTTAATTTGGAAAGAAGTTAATTACAATTTTTGTGGTTTACACACGATTACACCTTTCGTCTTAAAACTTCAATAATTACACCACTTGTCCCTATATTTGATGTTTTGTAGGAGACTGGTCCTTTGACCTATTAATCTATTAATTTTAGGTCGTCAAGTCCCCATGTGCCCAATAGTTTTATCTTTACAGCTTCTTCAACCTCTCATCTCATCTATCTTAGTTATTCACTTGATTCTTCAAACACAAACCCATAACATGATATTTTGAATGGACCACATATACACATATATAAAAACCTTGAAATATGTTCTTGAATTAACAGTTTAACACCCGCAATTTCAGAAAGCCCACGACCTTTAAATACGCTTTTGACTTTTTATTTTCTTTAAATAAGTTCCAAAATAAATAACACTAAATCAAAACTCGAATCAAGAAAAATCAAACCCAGAATTAACTTTGAAAAAGTAACTTAAAATAGATGATTTTAATGTTTAACATAAAAATCAAGCCATCCATTTTCCCCGAGAATCAAAACTTCAGCGTCCGTATATTTAATTTACCACTTATGTTTACCATCTTTCCTTCTCAAAGAAAATGTAACTTTGAAAAAATAGATCACACCACTTACTTTTACAATCTTTCCTTTGTCAAAGAAAATGTAACTTTGAAAATATAGATCACACCGTAACTCACGTACATATTGAAACAAAAATATGTATATACACATGGACGCAACTCACGCAAGCACGACACATATACAAGGTTACAAAGAAAATATGCTATAGTGAAACCAGGACTCCAATACATGGTGGGATGGTGCACTGAGCACTATGCTCCCTGTGTACTTTGGCAGTGGCGGAGACAAGAGGGGCAGAGTAGGCACCTGCCCCTAGAAAAAAAAAATGTAGCATATTTTTTTCAAACTCAGGTTAGAATTCTTGGGGGTGTTTGACTCAAGAAAAGGGGGTGATTAAAGGAATAAAGAAGGTTAGCTCAGTGATTTGAATGCTTATATGCTTGAGGACAAGCATCATTTCAAGCGGGATGGATTGTTATGGGTCAAAATAAGGAAGTCAACAAAAGTCAAAATAAAAGTCAAACCCACATCAAGAACAAGTTCAACAGCTTTTCCTGCCCAACTTCAAACTATTACTTTTCATTGTGTAAATTCCATTCAGTAGTTCATCTGTAATTAGCTTACCAATTTGTAAACACTTTCCCTTTTTTATTCTCTCTCAAATCATTGTAACAACTATCTTCCATCAATAGTCCAATTAATTCGAAATTCATTATTTCTTTTGAATTTCCTTGTTAATTTTATTGAATCTTGGAAAGATCATATAAAGAGCCTGTTGTGCCAAGAAGTAGCAATGGTAATGAATAACGATTGTTTTTCTCATCTACTTCCTTCGCGTCATAATAAGTATCTACATCCTCCGTGTCAGAATAAGTATATGTATCGCTATTTTTATTTGTTACAGTACAATAACTTTTTACTATGTAATCCACAAAATCTTTAAAAAGCAAAAGATGCATCTTAGTGGCATTAAAGGTATCAATGGTAATGTTTTTTGTTCTCAAGTTGTCTGAAAACAGAGAGTATAATGAAATGCTCCGTTAATGAGTATATGTTCCCCCAATAGATTGAACTTGTTATTCTTTCTTTATTACTATTGGGTAGGGATCCAGTGAGAAGAAAATTTATAATGAGAATGATGAAAAATAACTATAATCACATATTTGAGATGCGTCGACTTGAATTAGATTCATCTCTGTTCATATAGATGCATCCCAATTAGTTTCGAAAGTGATTTTGAAGTGAAAACGAAACAAAGTAGTACTTGCAACAAATTTTACCCGCAGAGGACGAAAAATACATAGGATTTGCCTAACTTGCTAAAATGCATCAAATATATGTATATGCATCTGGTTTTTAGCTAGAAAATATATTATGATGCATCTAAAAGATTAGGGATGCATCTAATTCAAGTCGAGACATCTCTAATGTGTGGTTATAGTTATTTCTCATTCTTCTCATTTTAAGACTTCTTCTCATTTGATCCTATAAGTCTATTACTATGTTCATGATTTGTTTGCAGCAACTTAATTTGGAAAGAAGTTAATTACAATTTTGTGGTTTACACACGATTACCTTTCGTCTTAAAACTTCAATAATTACACCACTTGTCCCTATATTTGATGTTTTGTAGGAGACCGGTCCTTTGACCTATTAATCTATTAATTTTAGGTCGTCAAGTCCCCATGTGCCCAATAGTTTTATCTTTACAGCTTCTTCAACCTCTCATCTCATCTATCTTAGTTATTCACTTGATTCTTCAAACACAAACCCATAACATGATATTTTGAATGGACCACATATACACATATATAAAAACCTTGAAATATGTTCTTGAATTAACAGTTTAACACCCGCAATTTCAGAAAGCCCACGACCTTTAAATACGCTTTTGACTTTTTATTTTCTTTAAATAAAGTTCCAAAATAAATAACACTAAATCAAAACTCGAATCGAGAAAAATCAAACCCATAATTAACTTTGAAAAAGTAACTTAAAATAGATGATTTTAATGTTAACATAAAAATCAAGCCATCCATTTTCCCCGAGAATCAAAACTTCAGCGTCCGTATATTTAATTTACCACTTATGTTTACCATCTTTCCTTCTCAAAGAAAATGTAACTTTGAAAATATAGATCACACCGTAACTCACCTACATATTGAAACAAAAATATGTATATACACATGGACGCAACTCACGCAAGCACGACACATATACAAGGTTACAAAGAAAATATGCTATAGTGAAACCAGGACTCCAATACATGGTGGGATGGTGCACCGAGCACTATGCTCCCTGTGTACTTTGGCAGTGGCGGAGACAAGAGGGGCAGAGTAGTCACCTGCCCCTAGAAAAAAAAAAATTTTTGTAGCATAATTTTTCTAAAAATATGCCGATTTTTTTTAATTTGCCCCCTAAGTGCAGTTCCTAAAAACTATCAAAGTGTGCCCCGTTTATGAAATGTTCATGATTTGGTTTCTGTTTGGTACTTGCATACCCGAAAAACAAAGTCAATTTTGCTACCAAACAAACCACCAGTAATTGAGACCAGAGTTTTAGATACCAACCGCATATACAACTGGATTCTATTTTATGTAACATGATGACGATTTCTAAAGTTGACATGTGCTAAAAATACACTCCAGCTGTACAAGTTAAAAATGCTAGGACCAGTTGACATGTCACTACTACCTTTTTATGCAGACTTCAAAAGTGTTCAAAACATGAAGTGTATAATCTGCCCACTCTCTGTCAGTGTCAGAATCCTAGTACCATATCTTTATTATTCTATTACCAAAAAGAACAAAAGAAAAGTCAAAACCTCAATGATATTTTCATTTTTATCCATGCAAGCAGGTTCAAGAGCCAAAGCTATACATGCACATGTCAAATACAAGGCTCTAGTCATAATCGCCTCGTCACTTATACAAAACGAGAGTTCTCGATTGCACATGTGACGAGCAAGGTCGATGACACTCACCTGATCATCGATCATTTCAAAATGAAATAGTTCTCATTCTTTGTGGCAATCAATTCATGTCGCAACTCATAAGCATGTCAAATATCTCATAAACAAACGAAGTTTCAAATTGTGATTGGGCCCTACGAAATTAATTAGCCAACGGTTGGATATAAATTAACAAAGTGGCCCATTAGGCCGTTACCATCAAAATCAAATTAAGAGAATGTGCATTACCTTATATCTTTATTAAGTAAAAGGTAAAACAATGAGTTTGAAGATAGTTTCTAATTGTGGCCTAAAGCAGTTCTAGTTAATGAAGAAGCATACCTGCCATTATCACAAGCCTTCCAGGGAAAGTTTCTAAACGCTCCTTAGTGTCGCATGGACATGTACAAAAGAACGTTATATACTAGTCAAAATCGTCATCAGTTAGGTTAGACAAGCAAAAGGGCAGATAAGGCAATAACAAGACTAGTATAAATAACGATCACAGTGACAAACAATTATGCCCTTCGGGAACTATGTTGGGCATCTGGCTAGCTGTGACATATCTTTGAGGATATAACTTAGTGACAGCTCCACCCGAGGATCCCGTCTCAGCTGCAGCCATTTGAGCCCGGCTGTGGAACTTGGCGAAACGGTTGATAACTGAAAATTTTTCCAAATCTTGAGACTCCAATCTTATATCCAGAACTGATCCTCCATTCTCCAACCTTCACCATATTTATACACATGAAAAGCAATTTACAAGCATGCCCTTAGCAAGACCATGATTACTCTATTGTCAAATTTTAACATTCAAATTTTCACTTATAATTACAGTTTTCGAGAGTAGCCATGGGTTTGTGTTCATTTTCGTATTATGAACTAGTTTTTATCTTTTTTCTGTTTGATGAAAAAGGATATCCTAGTAATGTAAAGGTCACTTCAAGTCATCCAAAACGTGCTTTAAGAATGGAGTTTGATGGTAGTTTTTATCATGTTTGTACCTCAAAAGCTCATCTTCCAGCTTTTTTGCTCGAGCAATCAAGTCTTCAACAATCTTTGAGAGATTTTGATCGCTACTGCCCTTAGATGTATCATTTTTCCCTGACGACCTGCAAAATAATGATGGATAAATAATCAAGAGGATGACAGAAAATGATAAACTTTTATAACAACTGAACGAAAAGAACAATGAACTTTTAAGTGCATTTCTTACGAGTCGGAAATATCAGAAGGCATGTGAGGACGGTTTACCAAGCTACATGCATCACCAAGTGCTAATCTAGCAGCAAAGTATGTTACTGTATTATAGCATGCAGCAGCATCGTCTGAGAGAATTCCAGCCGGGGCAGGCCGAAACAGCACTTGCATAAGCTGTGTTGTTAGGATAATTCTTTTCTTAGAGGGAACCATCGATGGTGAGTCTCCTAATGCTTCAGCCTCTTCTTTCAACTGTTAATATAAATTGTAACCGTTTAGACTTTAGAACAAGTATCAAAAGAGTTGGAAGTCTTATGAAAGCCAATTTTTCATAAAATCGAACTGCTTAACCAAAAAAGCACACCTTTTCAGGTATCCGTTTAGCAGCCTGTGCCCATTCTAGTTCAGCAATGCTGCAAGACAACATTGTCAAATATTAGGCTGTATTCAAGCATTATGTAGCTATTCTGATGTATAAGCTTGAAATATAGACCAAAAAGTGGATTTCACTATTTTAATATATGTCACCCACCTCATATCGTGAAGCCTTGAAGAGCCTTTTGTCGCTTCTTTATGCCATGGTAGAAGTTCATATGCAGGAAACTTGCGCTTTTTGGACTGAGAAACAAGACTGGGCATATTTAAATGCTGCAAATAAGGGGACGTTGATTGGTTTGAGTTGGTCCCGGAGACTGGCCAACTCCCATACTGACTCGTGTTGTCTATATTCATTTGCACAAACGAATTATTTCTATGCGGCTGAGAAACATCTTGAAGAGGAGGGTAAGATGAGTGTTTAGCTGATGACATGAGCATGGTCTTATACTGATCGTATGCAGAAGTGAGATGTGACATGGATGTTAGTTGAGGAACTTTAGTCTCAGAATCAACCATTTCGTTCTTCAGAGTTGAGGGGTTTAATGAGGAGTAACCATGAGAGGAAATATGTGCTTGCTTCAAAGACATATTTGCTTCTGAACGTCCTGAAAATGATTGTTCCTCAAAACCTTGGGAATTCAACACATGTCCAGTAGCTTCCAATAAATCATTGCTTCTGTACATCTGGCTGGGAGCCTCCTTTGGAGCTTCAGAAGCAGTTTCCATCCTACTATTTGCCACATCTGATATTGAAGGAGATCCACTTGGCGCCTTATATATTCCCACCCCAGAAAGATTTTGCTGTTGCTGTGAAGGTATATCAACCCAGACATTACCTTTCCTTGCTGAATTAGCAATCTGTCGACCATTGTTTTATAACATTAACGCTTGCACTAGTGCAAAATAACCAACTGATAAAAGAGTGATACATACCGCTTGTTGGGAAATCTGTGATAAGTCAAAATAACTCATTGGGGGCCTTTGAGTTTGAGCACCCAACTTGAAGCCAAAGTACTGTGGGGCAGAGGAGTTGGTGGGTGGAGTAAATGTATCTGCAGTTTCAACCTTAGGCATCACGCTTGTTGGAGCTGAGTCAGTACAACCAGCAGAGGGTGTACCATGGCTATAATCTCGGAACTTGTCTACCTTGTTAAGAAGCTCGACCATATGACGACTGCCAGCATAAACCAAAAAAAGTTTATAAGATCATGCATAACATGAAAATTGCAACTTTCCCTTTTATCAACTATTGATTTGGGTAGCCATGCTTTCTTGAAATAGTTTATTTATTGGATAATATCTTAGAAATCAAATCAATCATTGCAATTATCATGATAGTGACAAACAGTCAAATAGCTTATCTTACTTATCTATGTATAAGTCAAATCTTACAATTTGCATGATATGGTGGAGCACACATATGCATAACAAAGTACATACCTTGTCTGTGCATTTGAATCCAAAGTAGAAAAGTCAGCTGATCTGTCCACAATAGCAGACATACTAGTAGAATCACTGCTTTTAATAGCTGTCGCCTCAGATGCTTTAGACTGTCTCTGGTGTTCGGCCAACAGCCCCTATGAAAAGGGTACATAAGCACGGGTTGTAAAGTTTTAGACAAATTGACACATGATATAGCATACACTTAGAAACAACATATTTACCGCTTACCTTCTTAAACTCCATATCATTATTCGGAGCATTGTTAACAAACCCATACTCTCCAGTAGGCCCACTCAGTGCTTGATGGGACTGCAGAGAACCAGGAATGCTCAAGCTCGCATTAGCTGTTTTTAGATGCTCTGGCCTTGAATTTAAAGATGATGCGTTTTGGAAACTGTTATTCTGCTGAAAAATGTCATTGGATGGTTCTGGGTTCTGAAAGCTTAAACCACTCCATTCTTCCTGCACCCCAGTATCAGTACTCGAGGTTTCTTCGAGTGCCGACTGCATAAGAGCACTCCAACTCCCACTTTGTAAAGAAGGAAGAGCTTGCGAATTATCAGTTTCATCTTCAAACATGTTCGCAAATCCTCCCAAACTGGTATCATCTGTATCGAATAAGAACTTTTGTTCCATAGGATCCAAACCACTGACGTCCTGATCAATACCTTGTTCTTGACCCCTTCCAAATTCTTGCTGATCACTACCTTGACTAGAAACTGGTCCAAACATGTTTCTCTCCTGATATGAAACATTCAACTGATCATTCATAGAAGGTCTACTAATTGTGTCAACTATCTCGCCACTGGATTCACGAGTAGCCCCCTGAAACCGAGGAAAGTGGCTATAACCATGTCCAGACGTAGGTATAGGAGTTCCATCAATCAGCTGAGGTGTAAGACCACTTGAATGCAGAACTTGATTTTGAGACTGTAAATAAGGCAATCTGTTTTGAAACCCTTGGACCAAGTTGTTATTACCGAACATAAACATTTGTGATGGATCCCGAACCGGTGTTCCATTTATTAAAGGTGCATACTGGGCCCCGTTGGCTTGCTTATTGTGTAATAAAGATTGCTGATTTATAACATTTTGTTGTCTGGGGTCGTTTAACTCTTGGAGTTTCTTTTGCCTTTGGAGTTCCTCTAGCTGCTTAAACATAATTTGCCGCTGCAACATTTGTATCTCATTAAAGTGAAACTGCTTCCGAGGCTGATGTTTTTCAACGCACTTAACTTAATAAATAACTTCCAAATTTGTCTACCCACAAGATCCCCTATTAAATGCCAAATCACGCACGTTAATACCTAACTGAAGCGGATAAATACATCGTGGATCAAGAACTTGCGGATAACTTCTGCAACATCCTTCTTACGAAACCTACAGATTACAAGTCTTTAATAAGAAAAACAAACATGGAAACTATTATAGTGAGAAATATCAAAGACGGTAGAAAAATCTAGCCACGTTAATTAAGCGACATTTACATTTCCTCACACTTGCACGACAAATTAATTAAACTATTACGATGCAGCAAGAACTGATCTTTAAAACAAAAACGGTTCAACTTCACAACCTTATCATATCATATGACCAGTGACTTCACATATTATTTATACTCAAAAGTAAACAACAGTGGATATAAAAAAGGTTCCCTTTATGGCACCTGGATAGTTGGATGCCTTTGCTCTTTTGTAAGAAAATCTAAGACCAACAATTTCTAGAGCATATACTATGAATCAGCACAAAAAATTAAGCACACAAGAAACCGAAACTCAATTCGGATATACTAAACCCGATCAAAAAGACATTACTTTAACCTTTTTGGACCATTGCAACTGGCTCTTAATTCTTCCAAAGACATCACCATAACACGAAAAACGCGTAATTTTTGACAAAAATCTTACTGCCATACATTTCCACACTTAATCGAAATACTTCCATATTTGCAATCACTAAAATTAAACAACAACTAACTCCAAATCATACCCTAAACCCAACTTCACATCTCCATGGTAGGTAAAGAACCATACTCCCTAAAATCTATACAAATAAGGCAAGCCTAAATCTTTTCATAACAACAAGATCAAATAAACCCTAATAACACCAAATTCACATATACCCATAAAACAATTACAGCAACAATTAAAAAAACATAACATAAACCCTAAAAATATCCAATAATGCAAAATCAGTATGATCCAAATTTGTACAAAAGAAATAAAGTAATTACTTTAAAGATCAAGAGCTTCTCTTCACTTGAAAACAGTTACACCAGCTCAAATGCACCTTATTACTTCTTCTTTCTATAGATATACAAATAAATGTATATATGTATGTATATATGTATATGTATATATGTTTTGTTTCTATTTCTTTCTCTCTCACACAGTAAAACACACACACAAACACATTTACTTACTTTATCGTTTACTAACTACAACACTCTCTCTTTAAAGATGTGTTTTATTTCTTTCTTTTTTATTTCTAGACAATAATAATATTTTTTTCATTAAATTTAGGTTTTGGTGTGGTTCCAAGGCTGTATTGGTTGGGTTTTGACTATGGGATGATCTGGAGCGTTGGATTATTAGATGAAAGTGGGTGTTGTGGAAGTGAGATGTAGGGGATTGGAGCTTTGAGTGAAGACAAGAAGTGTGGTTGCTGTGGTGCTGTTACGCGATCTTTCTGCGCGTGTTGGGAATCTTTTTCTTTCTTTTCTTTTTTATCTATTAACCGGATTTTTTTTATTTTTTTTTTATTTTTTTTTTATTATTATTATTTTTTTTATCTATCAAACCTTTTTATTCTTTTTTTGAGCAAAATCAAACCTTTTTATTCAGTAGTTAGCTCGGGTAGTTTTTATCAGGGATGTGAATTTTCAACGTGACACGATTATAGGTTTCTTGATGCTTAGTTTCGATGAAATTGAGTATTGTTGTTGTACACGATTATAGGTTTCTGTTTAGAAGGTTTCAATTCGTCTAACGCATTCTATAAATAGGTCAACATGTAAAATCATTCAAGTATATAAGCAATTAAAAAGTAAATTTATCTAACTTGGATTTGATGTTGGATTTGAATTATTTTATTATTTACTTTTTTTTTATATACAAAGGTGAATATTATACTAAACTTCCCAAAGATATACATCATAAGAATAGTAGCAAAAATTTGGACAACACCCAAATCTTGGAACATACTGATACAATACTNCTTGGGTCGTTTAACTCTTGGAGTTTCTTTTGCCTTTGGAGTTCCTCTAGCTGCTTAAACATAATTTGCCGCTGCAACATTTGTATCTCATTAAAGTGAAACTGCTTCCGAGGCTGATGTTTTTCAACGCACTTAACTTAATAAATAACTTCCAAATTTGTCTACCCACAAGATCCCCTATTAAATGCCAAATCACGCACGTTGATACCTAACTGAAGCGGATAAATACATCGTGGATCAAGAACTTGCGGATAACTTCTGCAACATCCTTCTTACGAAACCTACAGATTACAAGTCTTTAATAAGAAAAACAAACATGGAAACTATTATAGTGAGAAATATCAAAGACGGTAGAAAAATCTAGCCACGTTAATTAAGCAACATTTACATTTCCTCACAGTTGCACGACAAATTAATTAAACTATTACGATGCAGCAAGAACTGATCTTTAAAACAAAAACGGTTCAACTTCACAACCTTATCATATCATATGACCATTGACTTCACATATTATTTATACTCAAAAGTAAACAACAGTGGATATAAAAAAGGTTCCCTTTATGGCACCTGGATAGTTGGATGCCTTTGCTCTTTTGTAAGCAAATCTAAGACCAACAATTTCTAGAGCATATACTATGAATCAGCACAAAAAATTAAGCACACAACAAACCGAAACTCAATTCGGATATACTAAACCCGATCAAAAAGACATTACTTTAACCTTTTTGGACCATTGCAACTGGCTCTTAATTCTTCCAAGAACATCACCATAACACGAAAAACGCGTAATTTTTGACAAAAATCTTACTGCCATACATTTCCACACTTTATCGAAATACTTCCATATTTGCAATCACTAAAATTAAACAACAACTAACTCCAAATCATACCCTAAACCTAACTTCACATCTCCATGGTAGGTAAAGAACCATACTCCCTAAAATCTATACAAATAAGGCAACAAGATCAAATAAACCCTAATAACACCAAATTCATATATACCCATAAAACAATTACAGCAACAATTAAAAAAAACATAACATAAACCCTAAAAATATCCAATAATGCAAAATCAGTATGATCCAAATTTGTACAATAGAAATAAAGTAATTACTTTAAAGATCAAGAGTTTCTCTTCACTTGAAAACAGTCACACCAGCTCAAATGCACCTTATTACTTCTTCTTTCTATAGATATACAAATAAATGTATATATGTATGTATATATGTATATGTATATATGTTTTGTTTCTATTTCTTTCTCTCTCACACAGTGAAACACACACACAAACACATTTACTTACTTTATCGTTTACTAACTACAACACTCTCTCTTTAAAGATGTGTTTCTTTCTTTCTTTTTTATTTCTAGACTAGACAATAATATTTTTTTATTAAATTTAGGTTTGGTTCCAAGGCTGTGTATATTGGTTTGGTTTGGTTTGGTTTTGACTGTGAGATGATCTGGACCGTTGGATTGGTTGGATGAAAGTGGGTGTTGTGGAAGTGAGTTGTAGGGGATTGGATCTTTGAGTGAAGACAAGAAGTGTGGTTGCTGTTGTGCTGTTACGCGATCTTTCTGCGCGTGTTGGGAATCTTTTTCTTTTTTTTTTATCTAACAAACGTTTTTTTTTTTTTTTTTTTTTTTTTTTTATTTTCTTTGTAAATTCAAGGATGTTACTATTTTACTTTTTATTCAGTGGTTAGCTCGTGTAGTTTTTACGAGGGTTTTGTGAATTTTCGACGTGACACGATAGCGGGTTTGTATTGAGAATATTTAATTTCAAATGAAAGTTACTTGACATACTAAACTTTTGTTATGATTTCATATCGTTCAATTATAGGATTTATGATGGTTTATAATGTCTAGGCGTCTCCTCTTCCTTTAAGCTAGCTTTTTGAAGTGAGTTCTACACTTAGCTTATAAACGATGCTAACCAAGATATGTTTAGGGCGCGAACTTATCACAGCTTATCATAGCATGAGCTTATTTTTTTTAGAAAAATAAACTACAATTAAAAATAAGTCTGGCTAACATAGCTTGAAGGAGCATGTAAGAAAAATAAGCTACTAAATGGAATGCTAGTTAAACTAACGTTTAGAAAAAAACTTCAGCAACCAGCTCCAGCGATCCACTCCGGCTCCTACTAGTGTCAAGCATACCCCACGTGTGTAAGGTTCGTATCAAATTGCTATCAAGTTGTTTCGTGAATTGTTCTTTCTTCCTATCTCAATTCACCTGACCTGACTGTTTGGTAAATCCATTAACGGATCTTAAGTGGTCCCTAGTCGTGCATATCAATTTTCTTACATATTAAGAAACTCATTCTTACCATTCATCTAAAAAAAATCAATGATTGAGATTAAAATTATTTTAATATTTCATCTATTTTTTATAATTTAAATATCTCATGAACTGTTAATCGTTTGACAAAACATATTATATTGTCATGACCATCATTTAATTAATCATGGGGCTTGTGGTCTAGTGGTAAAGGCTTAAGTAGTTAAGCGAGCCCAAGTGAGAGTAGTACCGGTTTGGGTGACCGACCGGGAAGTCCTCACTTGGGAACCACAAGCTCTAATGATATTAGGCGAATCGGGAATAGGAGCGGGGTTATCCCCTAAGGAGAGGCTCGCGGTTGGTATCTCTGCCCGAGGATGCGACACTAACTCGAGCCAACAACTAACAACTAACCCGCCGTTCAAAAAAAAATGACCATCATTTAATTATCTTTCTATACACAGGCATTTTGATATACTTTCGACAAACTTTTTTTTCGTTATTTTCCAAAAAAAATTACATTTTTCGTTTTTTTTCTTCGTTGTTGAAACTTGTATGAGAAATCACATGTGATTAAATACACTGATTTAAATATTCTAATAAAATCGCATGTGATATTAGTATTAAATCACATATGATATGTAATAAAATCATATGTGATTTAACACAAATATCACATGTGATTTTATTAATATATTCAAATTAATGTTTAATCACATGTGATTTTTTTTATGCAAGCTTCAACAATGAAAAATAAAAAATAAAATAAAAACGAAACAAAGGTGAAAAAAATGATTTTATTTATTTATTTATTTATTTTATTTTATTTTTTTTGTCAAAAGTATATCAAAGTGACCATTTATAGAAAGATAATTAATGCTCATTGTAATGATACATTTTTTTTCGCTTAACGATTAACGGTTTAAGAGATATTAATATTTGAAAAAAAATATGAAAGTGACTTTTTTTTTAATGTTGGGTTTAATCCAGTGTTCTAAAAGGCGCGTCAAGGCGCCGCCAAGGCGTCGCTAAGGCGCGAGGCGTGGCCTCGGCGCCACGAAATGGACCAAGGCGTGAGGTCTAGGCGTCGTGTGAAAAGGCGTGGAATAAGGCGCGAAAAGGCGTGCAAAGGTGCGCCTTTTTGGTAAGGCGTGGCGCCATTTTTAGAAGCATTTAGGGGATTTATGGATTTGGGCTTGAATTTCAAGTATTTGGGTTATTTCTTTCTTGGGCCTCGTAATTTCAAAACTTAATTCCTACTTGGGCCTCGTATTTGGGCCTGACTATTTGGGATTTGGGCTTTAGTATTTGAAATTGCTCTTATAAAATGATATAAAATTATAAATACATAAATTTATAAATATTTTGTTGCCGCCTTAAGCACGCCTTAAAAAACGCCAAGGCTTCGCAAAGGCGCGTAAGGCTTGAGGCGTGGCTGTGCCGCCACGCCACGCCTCACGCCTTTTAGAACATTGGTTTAATCTTATGATCAAATAGAGATTGAGGGTAAAGGTCGATCCCTTGGTGTTTAAATAAAATTTGGTATGTAAATGATTTTAAATCTTAATTTCGTCTAACTCGTTTAATAAATGATCATGTTTTTCGTTTAATAAATGATCATGTTTGAGTTAGGTAAGTAGTAAATACTAAATAGGTTAATACGTAATATAAGCATTTAAAAGTAAATTTGTATAACTTGAATTTAATGTTGGAATTGAATCTTTATGTACTTAATATTAGGGGTGGCAATTCGGGTCGGGTTCGGGTTAGCGGGTTCGGGTTGTCAGGTTGGCGGGTCAAAAAACCCCAACCTAAACCTGACTCATTTAAATCATCGGGTCAGCTATGTCAACCCTAACCTGTTTACACATAACCCGAACCTAACCCATTTAACCCGTATATATACTTGGGTTGGCGGGTTAAATAGGTGACATGAGTTGAATAGGTTAAACGGGTTTCGGGTTGACCTATTTAACCAGTTTTTTATATAAAAGTTGCCACATTACACGAGTTAAAAAAGTTAAACGGGTTTGCGGGTCGACCTGTTTAACCCATTTATCCTGTATAATAAAATATAAATATTTTTTAATTTAAGAAAAAAATCATAAGCGGGTTGGCGGGTCGACCCATTTAATTTATTCCCAACCCGAACCTGACCTGTTTAATAAACGGGTTAGATGGGTCGACCCAAACCCGACCCAAAATCTATTTAACTCAACCCGAACCTGTTAATTTTCGTGTCGGTTTCAGGTTGGGTTTCGTGTCAGGTCAGAAATTGCCACCCCTACTTAATATGACATAAAATTATGTCGTTATCATATGTCTATTTTATTATTTATATTGGATTTAACAGATAGTTGAAACCACAAACAAAATTTTTTCACCCCTTAATATATTTACTTTATATTTATTTAAAGAAGTTAAACAGACAAACGGGTTACACTATTAGGCAGGTTTTGGTTAGGTTTAAATTTCTTGACACGATTAATAACACAGGTTGTGTTCGGTAAATATTATACCAACCCGACAACTCAAATAGGTCAACTCAAACACGATCAGATTGTCGCCCCTATTTTTACCTATCAAAACTTTTTTATTGATTGCTACATTGGCCGCATACCATTTCAATACTTTATCACTCGCATTCATGAAGTACTCACTTGTTTTTTACTTGTAACTAATGGTTATTTGTTTGTTTATATGATAACACATGCAAAATCACGCAACAACGCTCTTCACGCATTTTTTGTTTCAATCACCACTATAACCAGCGATGCAAAATTCACCTCGCGTACATGTAACAGGGTCCGTAACGATAGTCACACGTAGAAGTAGCAATTTAAGACCCGTTAGTTGTATATGGATCAAGTTGGGTAAATATTTATTACGGGATGAGACGTAGTGGGTCTCAATAAATATGGAAGATGTATGTAATTGGGTATTTGATGTAAAACACAATTGTATAACAATAACCAACAAGTCTAGGGCTGGTAATTTAATTTTTTTTTTTCACTTTTTCATTTTTTACTTATATTTAACTTTTTTTTTTCTTTTCTAAAATAGATGGGTAAACCCGACCCGAATATCATATGAGTCAAACCCGTTTACACTCGGGCTCCCAAATGACAAATTTAGACCAGAACCTATTTAAGGGGTGTTTGCCATTGCGTTATATCACGGTTAGAAAACGTAATAATCTAGTCAAGAGTGTTTGGATGACAACATGCAAAAAGTGATTATTTGCTTTTTTTACTCTCAAAACGTGGTTATTGAAAAGTACCCCAAGAGCTGCAGTTCCAAAACGCAGATATGGGTCCACCATCAAATTATAAAAATGCCCTTAAACATCCCTTTGAATATGAGATACATACTCTTGTTTCAAAAATATACACATGTCCATTTTAGTCATTTCACTTGCTAAGCTATTAATTATTTTGATTTGCCAAATACTTATTTTGATTATTACAATATCAAACAACATAATCAAATCCAAACACTATATTTCATAAGCACGTTTTATAACAGCTGATTATCTGATTATCCGTTTTCAAAACACATAATCTGTTTTCAATAAGCAATCCCAAACACCCCCTTAGACCTGAAACTCACTAGGACACGTGCTCCCAAATGACCAATCTAGATCCGACCTTGTATAGATCTGAAACCTAAGACTTGTAACACGCTCATTTTGCCATCTTTAATCACGCATAAGTGCATAACCATCAAGCTCATACGCGAGATTTTCAACGCTACACTTAATTTTAGGGGATGAGATTATAAGAAACATCTCTCATGTGCGAAAACTGGATAACATTTTTTTTGGCGAAAGAGGTGACACGTGTCGCTACTAAAATCTCATGTCTTTGCCATGCTGAGTCACTTTTATTAAAATCAACCGCGTATAAGGTGCACTTTGCTATTTAAAAAACTTATGCGTGTATTTTGTCTAAAGAAATTATATCAAGCTTATATTCAATTTTATTCCTGTCATGATTTGTATTGATCGATATTATTTGTTAAATTATGGGCAAGTGATTGATGAGCTTCTATGTAAGCATGAACAAGAAAGGAAGCTCGTAACTATTTAGAAAAGACAAAGATTAAATGCTTTGTTAATAACGTTTAGTAAGCAAATTAACATCTGGGGATGTAGCTCAAATGGTAGAGCGCTCGCTTTGCATGCGAGAGGTACAGGGTTCGATCCCCTGCATCTCCATTATTTTTTTTTATTATTTTTTTTATTTTAATATATATATATATATAGGGTAAAGTTAAAATAAAAAGACAAATATCCGTAAAAAGAGTAAAAAGAATTTTTTTTTTCAAAAAGTTCTCGAAAAAATCCAAAAAAATTCCACAAGATCGGGTATGTTGGTGTATAAAACTTTTGTGAAAAAAGTTTTTCTAATTTTGAGTTTTTATACGTTTTTTTTTAATGCACAAAAAACGAATTTTAATGCGCAAAAAAATTTTGATGCACAAAATTTTTAACTTGTTTTAGTTTGATGCGCAATGTTATTTTGATTAAAAAAGTCAAAAGAAGTTGGGTGCAAAAACGAATTTTTGATGCACAAAAAATCGATTTAATGTACAAACGTATTTTTTCATAATTTTTTTTCGGATAAAGTATCCACTTTTAGAAAAACTTCCTTCACAACTTTTTCATGCACCAACATACCCGATCTTGTGAAATTTTTTGAGATTTTTTCATGAATTTTTTGAAAAAAAAAAATCTTTTTACTCTTTTTACCAAAAATCCTCTTTTTATTTGATCTCATCCCTATATATATATATATATATATATATATATATATATATATATATATATATATATATATATATATATATATATATATATATATATATATATATATATATATATATATATATTGTCCCCTTTAATGTATTTTGTAAATATTGACTTATATTTAAATATATCATTTAATTCAAGATAATGTAATACTTAAAACTAAAAAGATATCATTGCTTAGTAACGAATATAATTAAGAGACTATATTAGGTTATACCATTGTAAAAGGCCAAAGTTGTACAAGTCGCTCCTATTTAGGCACAAAAAAGGAATTTTATAGCCTATTTCCCAGTTCCTTACTTCCTTGGCATCAATAACGAGAGCTCTTCGATTGTAGAAATTATATGATTCGGCCACAAGCACAAGCCAAAGGTACTAAGATTTTACATGTCAAGTCAAACGTTGGGAGAGACGAACATTTGTCGGTCACACTTATGTGGAATACACAAAACCGTTTTTGCAAACGAAAACCTGTAACGCAGAAGGTATAGGACTTGAAGAAGAATGCTTCTGCTTGTTGTATAGCACTTGAGGGAGAGTGCATCTGTTACAAAGTGAATATGAGAATATCCCGATATCTATGCAAAAAACATGTTTATTACAAGTCATAACTACTACTACTCAGGCTTGCAATAGTTACTATGATGAAGGTTGGTTTAAGCGTAGCTTTGAGCTTACGAGTCTACCATAAATACTCATGGGTTTATCTACCATACTCGAGCCTTAATAAGATCAAAAGTCAAAAAATAAGTCAAAGAAATAAGCTTATAAAATATAAATCACGTCAAATTAGCTCATAAATACTTGCATCTCTGAATACATAAGCTTCGGCAGTTTACATAGAAACAGCATAATGAGTTAAAGATGCCCAAAAATACTTCCTTTCAGACTACTATAACAAAAACGGTCAAAATTTTATAAAAACTCACGAGTGCTAAACAATATTAATTTGTGCCATCACAGGCTACTGTCATCAATCTTTCCGATCTATGTAAGGAAATCATATGAGATTGCATTACATTTCCCTAATAACTAGCAAAATAACATTAACTGAGACCAAAGTACAAGAGAAAGTTAGCACTCTTTAATCAAGCCTCCATCATCTCTTCATTTGAACACAGATATTGGTCTACATGATTTCAGAAACCAGCATTTATCTTTCTTCTGCCTGAAAACAAACATATATGTCGGGTGAGTATAAGAGTTGCATATATAAAACAAAAAAATAAAAAGGTGACACCAATTTAGAACCAAAACATGCACCATAATGTATCAACAAGACGATTAATATAAAGTCAACACATGTCTCGACACATATATATCCAGTTAAACGTTGCACATTTCATGAAAATATCAGTTTCAAACACTTGTAGTACACCATATGCAGTTAAAATGCTGCAATGATTCCATAGAAGCATAAAACTTGAAAGTAAGTTGATTTTTTTGACACAATTCATATCATCTAAGTTCCTCTAATAACAGGAGATAACAAATTGGAATAAAAAGAAGAACCAGCTTCTTCTTCAGAGAAATGAAACAATATACTAAATTCTGCCTAACTGCATACCTTCATAATCATGGAATACAAATTTCCGAAAATATTCTTAGCTTCGAGTCCGCTCCTCCACTTACCACGCTATCTCCATTCCACCAGTCGGCAGCTAGCACCTATAGATTTTGATGAACACCGCATTATTACTTATCAAATGGACAAAATGCTAAGTTGCTGACAAACAAAGACCTTGTGTAAAAGTAAAAACAATCAAATACCTTATCCTCGTGTGATTCAATTTTAGCCAATGGCCACTGCAACAAGCAACAGTGATCAAATGTTATAAGTATGCATATGATTGGGTTCAAACATAAAATTGAACTTAGCTCTCTATTGCAGTGAAATCAATTTTTCTTACCATAGTGCATTCTTGCACAAAAATACATCAAATATATGACATTAAAAAAAGGTTCACCATGCTATGCAAAGATAAGTACAATAGTTCAAAGAGTCAATCTCACTTCAAATCAAAGTTATATAAGAATGAAGGAAATACCGCAGTTCTCAAGTCCCATAACATCAGTTTCCCATCATGAGATGCAGATAGCAAATGAAACCAAGACCTTGTGTGCCACTTGCATGCTGTTATCCAGGATGTGTGTGATTGGAATAAGAAGCTAGGAGCCAGAGTCCCTGTAACATACATCATATGGGTTTGAGTTTGTGCATAAATTATGGGCTGCTAGTCATCACTTTTGAGTCAAAGAGTACCTGGTTTACGAGGATCCCAAACCCTAAGGATGGGATCAGAGCCACCACCAGCAATGAGAGCAGAACTTTCACCACCAATATCGATGCAATTAATAGCTTTCCCACAATACTGTAATGTGCTAGGAATATTAAAAGAGAGGCCGTTGTATAGGCGAACTCAAACATAATATAGTGATTATTCAATTTAGGGTACCATGTTTAATGTATCTTTTCCTGTCTCCACATCCCATCTTCTAATGGAGTGATCCCATGATGCAGAATAGATAGTTCCGTGTTCGGGCCAAACAACTGAAGATACAGATTGTGTATGACCCACAAGTGTAGATACAGCCTCACCCTGAAAGCATGAAAACTTTTAGACGAGACAATGAGGTTTTAAGCAACATAACATGTTACTATATAGTCAAATTCATCATTGACACCATCACCAACAAAATAGCTAAGCTGCTGAACATATAGACCTGAACCTCGGATCATTGGCTGCCCAGTAAAAGTATTTACTGGTATTAGTAGTTAGTTCAATACTAGTAGTATTAATGAACCATAAGTGGAATTGAAGAACCTTCCCCCAAAAGCCAAAGACTTCAAGAAGATTGTATGTGCGTTCCTAAGTGATAAATTCTCACCTTTTGATAGGACCTGCTTGCAACTGTCAAACACTAACAGGTAATTTTTTTCCTTTTTCACATCATAATTTCCTTTGGGCTATATACATGGGATTATCATTTTTCCCAGCGTGTTTTTTGCATCGTGACTATATGAAATGAGTCTTGACAGTGTAAGCAACATCCTTCTAATTTTTCGAAATGCACCCGGTATCTTTTTAATCCATCTATATATTTTCAATATTACGTTACAATTTGTTTTTTCACTTGATCAGATTAAATCCTCGGTCCGCCCCTGCTTTTAAAAAGCTCAAGGTAAACTCAGATGGTTAGGCTCACGGGACTGTGCACATGCCTAAGCACAAGGCTCTTGACTGTGAGGCACATCATATAGAAATAATTTAAAGTATGGATATATACAGCTCAATAGCATTATAGCTTAAAGTACAAATTTTAGTTAAACCCCAGACTTGTAATATCAACATTATTATGACATTACAAACAAAGAAATGCTAGAGCAACTACAATAGTTTTATTTGAAATTATCTAGTTATTGTATTTGCTTACTTTCAGAAGTTATCTTTCTAACATTTATCTTCTTACAACAACAATACCCAATCCTGTCTGAGCGAGGTATGGGGGAGGTGAAGTGTAGACAGATCATACCCCTACCCTAAGGTAAACCCGAGCGAAGGGAGACTGCTTCCTAACACTTATCTTCTTAATAGTAATTAATATACGTTGTCAGTTTGTCTTCTAGTCATATTAGTCTATTAGAGAGAAAATAAAAACAATTTGCCATTTTCTTTATAAACCAATCAAATTTACTTCAATATATTATGTGTTTTTGATGTTTCTCCCCAAGGTCCTACTCCGTCATCAATTATAAGGAGATCATTTGCACACTGCGTTTTTTGATTCAAGCACAACCAAAACAATGTTTTCTTACCATCTTATCCTCATATCCAATCAACTCACTTTTCAACTACCATAAAGCAAGTGCAAAATAGTCAAACCAAAATTTTAGTGGTGACTGAATCAAAAAGAGGTGTAAAAATCACCTCCCATACTTAAAGGCCAGTGTTAGTCAAAAAAGTTGATCAACAAAATACTAAGTAGATCCAAAAGCCGGGCAACACTAAGACCTCCATGGCCTAGTAATCAAGGCGTTGGGACTAGGTGTACTCATGAATGTGCATCGCCTAATCAATAAAGCCCAATTGTACGATCCTAGTGCATCTCTGAGCCTAGACACACCTTTTACAACTATGCTTTCTACGATGGTAAAAGCTACATACAAAGGTATGTCATGGAACTCACAGCCGACTAGTAATTGACGACAAAAATTACCTCGGATTGAGATTCTTCTTCCTCACTTCCCTTTTTCCTTTTCTTCAATGACACAACATCTCCTTCATTAGACTCTGTCTGCCACAAGTTGATTCTACAATCCCAAGAACCAGAACACACCTATAGATTGAGGAAAAAAGCTTTTATGAAATTACAAGCCAACAAAGATGTGTATTTAAGAAAAGAGTATAAAGACGAAGAAAGTGTACCATATCTCCAGTAGACTTTGCTGCAAGACTTTGCACAGAAGCGGTATGCCCACGAAGAGTTCTATAAGCCCTTATCTTTTGGTTCTCTTCTTGGGACTCTGCATCAACCTACAAGATGAAAGTCTTATCTTAGAGCCGTTAATTCAGCATAGGTGTATTTTAAAATTGAAAAGCCATGAAAACTTACCTTCCAAAGTTTTACAGTCCGATCTTTTGAGCCAGTGGCAACAACCAAATTGTCATCCTCTGCATATTAATCAAACTATAATTAGAAAACGAATAGAATAACTGATAAATATGGTGAACTGATAGCTCGAAAATTGCAATGATTTAATGTTACTAGAAGTAAGCGACCAGACAAAGTTCATTAGTTTCGCATCAAATGTCACCCCACAGCCCAACATCAAACAGCTATATGCACCATTCATTTATGAAATTGTAGATAAAAGAAAGCTTTTAATAGTTTCTAGCCATTCAATTCAGCTGGGTATTTAATGATACTTTATTTACTGTGTATACTAGAGCGACAAAAATGTGTTTGCATTCATCAGTACATGATAATGAAAATGATATATTTTGCAAACAAAGGTTGAAAAGAATCAACTGCATACCTGTTGTTTTCACGACACCAACTGATGTTACTGCATCACTGTGTCCATCCAAAATATGTGTGCAAACCCCAGCAGCTTTCCATACCCTAAATTATATATTGAAAAGAAACATACACTTTTACTACATTTTTATCTCATGGGTAAAAAGTAAAGGGCATATAATCTTTCAGAACATAAATGGCATTACCTTCCTAGCCCATCATAGCAACCCGTCAAAATGAACCTGCATAAAGAAGCACATGTACACAGATTTCAGTGAAAATAATTAAACCACCGTCTAAGGTCAGACACACCTAAGTACAACTTTATAAAGCCTTTTCATCTTAGACCCTAACTTTTCTGCATATCTTGTACTGGTCAACTGTGGTTCAGAAGTTGACATAATAAGATAAAACATTTCAACTCTCTAAAAATACGAAGTTCAAATTTTGCAGAATATTGAGGCTTCAAGAGTTTATGCCAAAATGGGTTTGCTTCATGCCTACCACAGCACATACAAGACAAACACTTTTAAAAATTTCTTTTGAGTCATAACGTTAAAGTGAAAAACAAAAGGTGGGTATAAAAAACAGGGAAATAGGAACGGTAATTTAATCGCTACAAGTAGACAGGCTTACCGACTTGAACCATCAACTGCACTGACCCAATCATCATGTAATGAAGGATCTTCTTCCTTGCGTGGAGCTACAGCTCTTATGTATTCAATTTCTACAGTTTTCTCCTGTTGTTGGACGCAAGATGCAGTCAGGTATCAACCAGAAAAATACGATGATATATGTAAAAGATCAGTGGCATCCCTTAAATATGTATTTTGCCATTTTATCATTGAGTCACTCTCCCATTACAACTTCTAATTTTACGACAATGAAAGATTGATGTTTAATCATATAGACCGATTGCTATTGATAACATAAATATAGAAGGAACCGAAACACATAGATTATAACAACACATGTTAAAGTCAGATAAAGCGTTAAATTAAACTATCTAAGCATGCTGAAAAAAAAAAATATATACCGCTGAAATGCCCTTAGCGAGAAGAAATTCTTCAAGTGACATCCTGACCAGTTCATTCTGGATAAGAAAATCAAATGGTTCATGTGTCCAATCATCGTTTCCTATAATAACAACAAAACAAATACAGTTAGATGACATACAAATCCGCATTAATCTACCTACAAGGCCACTACTTTAGAAACAATAAAAGATAATTTGATGGGGTGGTTGGAATTTCTCAGACTTTTTTTATTGTCTGCTTATTTCATATCAGGTTAGCAATTTGGAGTGTTTGGATAATTGAAACTGCTTCTGCTTATCTGCTTTTAAAGCAGATTCATTTCAAAGTACTTACCTGAAAAAAAAAAAAAACACTAATAATAATAAGCTTTATCTTTTTTCCCTCATATCTAATCTAAACCCGCCGGGTAAAGTAGACTACGATGACACTCTCCGGTCTCCAGCCAATTTAATCTCTTTTTGGGGTCTAATTGTAACTCTTTACTGCATAATTAATCCAACACTATTATCTGAACTACTAATTACCTTAGGAGGGTGTTTCATTTAGCTTAATTAAGAAAAAAGTGATAAGTTCATTTTAACAGCTTGTCACAAGCTTATTCAACTCCACAATCTCACTTGATAAGCTCATAAGCTTTTCCAACATTGAATAAATCCATAAACTCAAAAAATAAGCTAAACCAAACACCTTAAAAATAAGCAATCATAAACACCCTCTGAGTTTCAGAATGTCTAAAAACCAATCAGCCTAAAACACTAAAAATCTCGTTATTAAAAAAAAAAGTTAAAAAAAAAAAAAAAAAAAAAAAAAAAAAAAAAAAAAAAAAAAAAAAAAAGAAAAAAAAAAGAAAAGAAAAGAACCTGACTCAAGAAGATTATTAACAATAGCAGACAAGCCACTCCTAGTTAAAGTAGAAGGCAAAGCAATAGATGTCTCCGGTACTTTTAACGGCGCTTTTAATTTCGTCACAAATTTTACTTGCACTCTTCTTGATACATCTTCATCAATATCCATCTTAACCAACACACACACACAGTTTAAACCTTAAAAATGTGAAAGAACAAAAAAATCGGCTAGGGTTTAACGGTGTTGTACAACAAAGAACATTGTTTTAAGGGTTTTAGTCATTTTGTCACTAGGTCTTTGTTTTTTGGTTTTTTAACAATTTTGGGTTTGTTGTTTGAAGAAACTACAATTTATTCCCTCTTTCATATAATGTGAACTTTTTAGACTTTGTTTTGTTTCATGACACTATACGTGTATCCGTGCATAACAACGGGATTTTATAGCGCGAGTTAGTTTTAGTGAAAAAAAATTTATGAGTTATAAACGAAAAATAATAAAAGTTTGAGGACTTGGAGATTAAACATAATGTTTTGAAACCCAGTTCGACTCCGGCAGTTCAATCGGTTGAACCGTTCCTGTCGAAAAAATGGGTCAAATTAAACCGGATCTACGCGCCGGGTTTGAAGCTACTTGGGTTAACACGGTTTTCAATGTGTATTAATACTTGTGTTAATATTTTCCAGCTTTGCATATGCTTTCCGAAAATAGTGTAAGAACTTCCTAAAATACTTTAAGTTTTCACTTTGGAGATTTTCCATTATATGTAGTATAGATAAGAGTATCCACATTATCATAATAAACTTATATAAGCCTACAAGTCTCAAAATAAGCTAAAAAATTGAGGCTTATGAAATATAAGCTGAAAATCAAATAAGCTCATAAGCCACATATAGACTTAAACAAACACTGAGCATCCACATTATCACATCCAACAAGGGTACGTGCAACTGACTCGACTCAAAAATATTATTTTTGACGAGCCTTTGTGAGAGAAGCTTAAACTCAGTTGAAGGAAGATTTGAATTCACACTGAACTCAGTTGAAAGAGCTCTCCCCGCTAAAACTATTATAAAAGATACAACATAGTAACATGGTGATAAATTAATTATTTTTATTTGTATTAACTAGTTTACATAAAATTACTTATAGAATTTACACTTATCAATACACATTATACTTAATGTATATACATATTAAACCCTAAAATATACACATACATAATATATATACTAGAATGGTACTCGTGAAAATTGGTGGCGGCTAATAGTTTTAGATATGAATATGTGTGGTTTTTGTGGTCCGAGTATTCGTGTGTGTTTTATGTGTGAGTATATGTTTGTGCACTTTTTTGTGTGGGGAAAAGAAAAAGATGATATTAGGAGAAAAAATTATGAGCTTGTAAATGCACGAAAACTTTAATTATTGGAACTTAAAAATATTGGCCCACGAATAACATGCATCATTTAACAGATATAAATTACATATATGTTCTAGTAACATCCACAATTAGTAAATATGCACTTACATAACAACGGGTGAGTATAACAAAGATGACAAAAAATCAAATATCAAATGGACCTATACTAGTCATTAGTGTTGCAAAAAAATGTCTACAAGGCCTGGTATGTGTGTAATTACACATACCTTTTACCTATTTAAACGGACAAAAAAGACCAAAAACCGACCAATAAATGCCAAATATATGTTGTTTTTGTGTTTATGAATGTGCAGGTACGAATATTTTGAAAAATGACAAAATCAAGCCAAAATAGACAAAAACTGAGCACGAGATTGGAAAGAGCACGAAATTACGGGATCAATATTAATTTTATTTGGAGCATTGTTGCAAAAGATGAAATTATGAAAGACTAAACGAAGCCCGAACGGAGAATAATGCCAAATTTGTTTGTTAAAGTTCGGAAGCCACATTAATAATTTGGAAGCAGGCCAACGTGAAGAAATAGTCTCACCAGTCCAGCCCACCAAGATCAGGCCCACGAATGAAGATAAGGCCCAGCGTGGAAATACTAGGCCTACGTGAGAACTGCTTTGGAAGCCAATGGGCAATATTGATTTTTGCTATTCTTTGAAGATCCAGCCCACGTGGCCTTCTACTCCAATTCATTTCGGAAAAAAAATAATGGAAAAGAATTTGAAGAGTTAGCGTGGCATAAAATGAAAGAAATGAAGAAATCATCACGTGGCACTTTTGAATTAACGAGAATGAGGCCAAGCACCAGACCAGCGATGGAGCATAATTTGATGTGGCACGTTTAATTCACACGATCCAAAATAATATCAAAGGGACACGTGATCCTCTTTATCTTCCTCTTGGCACATGCAACAAATGAAATGAAGAAAAATTGGCATCACGTGAAGATATGTAGCATCATTTTGGCTGACGACAAAGACAAACATAAATATAAAATGGGATTCATTGCAGCGATGGCATCACACTCTCCTTAAATAATTAAAAGGGCGCGTAATTGTTACTTCACCCACTCGCACCACCTGGTCTTGCTATAGCCACTCGATGGATGACATGTGTACACGCTTTTGCAACAAATAACGTCCCAATAAAGTGAATTATAGCTGTCAGCCAGAAGAATGTTCGAGATGCTCGAGAATGACCCAATCAGGAGCTATAAATGCTACCATCAATCACTCTCTCCATCAGCTTTTTCTACTCATTTTTCACACACACATAGTTTTATATTTTTAGGAGTAGTTTTTAGAGAATTTGTTTAGTGTTTGGTTTATTTGTAGCTTATAAAATAGTTTCAAGAGAGTATTGTAATCAATTTTTTTCTAGGTTATAAATGAAGATGATGTTTTCTCTTAATGATCCAACTTAGCCTATTTCTCTTCTTCTAATCTCTTTCTTTTATTTACTTTTTCATCTAAAAAATCTATTTTAGCTTAATAGATTATTGTAGCTTATTTAGATCTAGTTTATTTAATAAATACTTTTTTTTACCACTTTGTTTTAAAAGCTTTTATAAACTTAGATCTACTTTCTATTTTACAAATTACTTTACAAAAAACCAAAAATATTTGATTTTTATTAGTTTTTCTTTTATTAAAAGCTATCAATTAGTTTATTATTATAGATCTATATAATTTTAATACTAACTTCTAAAAAAGTTTGCAAATTTATTAATTTTTATTATAAAATTAGCTTATTATCTTAGATCTATTAGGTTATTATCATAAAGTTTTAAACTTTTAGCTTTTACTTAGTTTATCTCATTTAAAATTAGTACTTTCTTAACCAATAAGCTCTTCCATAGCTTATTTGGTCCATATTATTGCATATTTGGTTCTAACCTTTTATAAAGTTTTGATCTTTCTTAGTTTCTCATCATCCTACATCTAAGGCCGGAGCTTAAGGGTCTTATAAGCTAGTTTATCAGTAAAGTTTATAGCTTTTTAGTCTTAATAAGCTAATTAGTTAATAAAGTCACAAACTTTATTAACTATTTGGTTTTATTAATGCCTTTTAATAATTAAACTTTATGGTTTGTTTAGTTTATAAGATCGGGTGGTTAATTTCGTCTCATCTCTTATATCGGGTTCTATTATCTCATCCTTTTCGCTTTTAGATAATTAGCTTATTAATATGTTTATGTTGGTTGAAATATTTGTGTTTGTTAGTTTAAATAATATGAGTAGTGAGTAGATCATTATTATGCTTGTTGAGTAGATTGTTCCGTGAATTAAGTGTGGTTTTATAAAAGTTAGACAATATTTTGGTTAGTAATTCTAAGTTACTTGGATTGAAATTTTGGTTGTTTAAACGGGCAAAAGCCGTGAAAATAATTGGGTTTTAATCTAGATATTGATATCTCTTTATGAAATTGTTTTCAAAATAAACAAACGTTGTGAGAGAATAATTATTTGTAAAAGATATTGATTCATCAATAAATGACCTAATTGAAATAATAAACCACACTTAAGGATCGTGATAATTTGCTTAACAAGTATATCATTTTATCATTTATCTATTATTTGCTTGCTTAATATAGTTTAGTTTGTTATTGTTAGCTTTTATCGTTAGTCTTAGATTATTAAGCTTGCTACTAGATTTATTATCTTTACTTAGTATAATTAGTTTGCTACTAGATTTATGTGCTTACTTAGTTGCTTTTAAATTCCCGTAAGTGCGCGTTTTTAGATTAGATTGCGTTTTAGGTTACTTGAACTTTAAGTGTTTATTTTATATGATTAATTGTTGCTTTTTGGTTTATATATGTTTGCTATTCATAGTTTTAAAATCCAAAATTTCTATTATCTCTCACTATTCATCACACTTATTCACAAACCGAATCACGAGTTCAATTCACACTTCACTTGGACGAAACGACCCGGGGAATACATACTTCACTTGTGTTTCTTCGGAAAATCACTATACTATAATTGAATGATATCAATTTTTTGGCGCCGCTGCCGGGGAAGTGTGTTACAAGTTTTTGATTCACGTTTGTTGATTTGTGTTTTGAAAAACCTTCCCCGTAAATATACCATTTTATGAATATTTTCATATTAAAAAAAATTGAAAAAAAAATCACGAACACTTTTCCTAAAAGTGTTTAAAATACCATAAAAAAAATTTAAATTTTTTTTTATTTCTTTTTCAAAATTTCTTGTGTTTTTCTTCTATCTTCATTTATTTTCCATTTTTCTAATTATAAAAAACAAAATATTTTCTTTTTCAAAATTTGTTTTTCTTTTGATTTCCATTTTTCTCATCACAAAAACACCAAAAATATTTTCTTTTTCAAAATTGGTTTTATATTTTGTTTTACCTTTATCTTATTACGTTTTTACGTCATAAAAATCCAAAATAATCTTCGTCTCCTCTTACATGTTTAATTCTTATCTATTTACCCTCTCATACCGTTTAATTCTGATCTTCTTATCCTCTTAACCGTTTGATTCTATCTTCTTATCCCTCTATACGTTTAATTCTTATGGCGGATACGCGGACTTTGGAGGAATTGCTTCAAATACCCGTACATTTTGAAAAGGCCATCGCTATTCCACCGATTCTTGCGGATGAATATCAAATAAACGTCGAGTTACTTAATTTCATTGATCCTTTCTTTGGTTTTGAAAACGATGATCCTTATTCCCACATCAGCAGATTTTACCTAATAACTGGAACTTTCAAAATAAATCAAGTGCCTGATGATGTGGTGAAGTTAATCTTGTTTCCGTTAACACTTAAAGGAGCAGCCCAGAGATGGCTCGATCATGAACCTCCTAATTCCATCACCACTTGGGATGATTTAGCGTCAAAGTTTGTGAATCGATTTTATCCTCATTCCAAAACAATTGAGCTCAAAAAAGAAATCATTAATTTTCAACAATGTTTTGATGAGATTTTCGCCGAGGCTTGGGAGAGATTTAAAGATTTCATGAGAAAGTGCTCACATCACGGTTTTTCGGAATTACAGCAAGTCGATATGTTCTATAATTCTCTAATACAATCCAATCAAGATTCACTTAATACTGCCGCCGGTGGCAATATCTATACTCGAATGCCGAAAGATGTGTTTACTATTATCGAGAACAAATCAAGAGTTCCCATTTCCCGAAACAAACCGGTTGTTTCAATAGAGAATGCTCATACTACTTCTACGACTCATCCATCGGGGATGGCCGGACTCACCGATGTTATAAAGTGTATGATGAGGGAGCTACCGGAGCCCGTGAAAGCCGTCAACCCAAGTTGCGATACTTATGGTGATTCATATCCTTATTTCGAGTGTTCAGCCGCCGGTGGCTACACTCAAGAGAACGTTTATGCTAATACTTTCCAACCGCAAAGAAATCCAAATCTTCTTAGCTATCGTTCTGGGCCACCCGGTTTCAACATTAAACCTATCCCTAACCGAGGTGGTCACAAAAACATATATATTTGGCATTTATTTGTTGGTTTTTGGTCTTTTTGGTCGGGTTTTAGGTCAAGAAAGGGTATGTGTTTTCACACATACCAAAATCCCCCAGACTAAGGTATTGCCGTGTCCTCACGCAATGTTATGAGCTCACATTTTTTAAATCTAAAATTCCTCATCTCTTTTTACTAACTTTGGAAAGTAGCAAAACGTTTAAAAGAGACTACTAAATTTTAAACTCCAAAAATGCCCCGATTATCCTACTTAATCCTACTTATTATATATATTTACGATATTACTTTATTCGGGTGACGGTATGCTGACTTTCATTATCCTAAGGATAACTTTTAGGATCACGGAGTAGGAAACACGACTCAGAGAGAAGTGACCATACGGATAAAATTCATCGTCCCTGATTTTTCACAAGTTCCCAAGCCAAGCGTAAAAACGAAATCATTGTTTATTTACAAGTTAGATGCTAACACTACCCATGGAAGTTACTTGTGATTATATTTACCTTTTACTCCCAGATTCCTATTTTCCTCTAATTATTTTATTTTTGGTGGGATAATGAATTTCTTCATTTCCTCGTTTTTATAATTATTAGTCCGATAAAGGCTTAGGATTTAGACGCTAAGTAGTTTCTAATTCTTCCCTCGAGAACCGTTGCCCATAAAAATAAGGTCTACATCAAGGTCTCTGATTTAACACGATTTTGGGGATATCCCTTTTATTTTCGACAGAAACATCCCATGTCTGAGACCCGAGACGGAAGCTTTTATTAGGATATCCCCGGACTCAAAATTTGGCATTTATTTATTATCAAGCACATTTACGTATTTGCCCTCAGCCTTTTACAACAATTAAAACATCGGTTGCGAGCCGACAAGATGTAATAGTCTTATTATGACCTTGGATTTTTCCTCCGCCTTTTTGAAGTCTACAACATCGGCTGTGAACCGGCAAGATGTAGAAAACTTTTATGGCTTTGGATTATTATTATTATACATTATTCATCATTTATTTGCCAAATCCCAACTCCTACGGCTTTTATAATGTCACACCCTGAATTTACCTGTTATGGGCAGCGGATTTGAATACCCGGGTGTAACTTTCATGGCATCCCATCACAAGATTATATTGAATGACCTAAAGTGTCGTTTAGAATACCCGGGTCTACAATGACCGGTGTCATAGATAGTACAACCATACTCATATAGTGGAGTCAATGCTTGGGGATTTCGTTGTACAACAATCAAAATACCACAAGCTTCTTTGAACTACGCCACACTTCCTGTGGTTAGGATAATAGTAAAAGCTAGCAAAGATAAAAGCTAGGATGATGTCCTTTTCAATGAATCCAAGGTTGTGGCGTCATAAGGTTAAGATGAGTCATGAAGTGAGGATCCGGGTTGGCATTCAATCATGTCCGAGATAGTGGTTAGATTCCAATCCATTCTTGAGGAATCTGGCTGATGTTCTTGGTTGGGTCCGTGATCTTGGTGTTATCCACGAGGTGTTTTCTAATTCATGTCAAGTGGGGAATGGGAAAAAGGAACATGACAATGTCCGTACTGAAAGCAAGGTTAGTTTCCCGAATCCCGAAGTCTCAGTGTCATATCTGGTCGGTTGGTGTTTTACGATGTACTAATGATGAAATCCGATCATTGGCTCAGAATGTGATGGTAATCAACGTTATAATGAACGAGGTGTGCGAAGAGTTCTCTTGTGATGGTGTAATATTGCTCAAAGCATGTTGTTGTTCATGTGTCATGGAAGTATGGTCGGTTATACCTGAGTTAGTATAAAGTCCTGGAGAATGCCACTCTTTGGCGATTTGTGGTTGCTCTTGGTTTAGGTTGTGGGCATCCAGAGCCCTCACGTGTAGTTCAAATATTAGAGATCGTCAATTCTAACGACTGAAGAATGAGTAGTTGTCTTGCATAAAGCGTCTCGAACTCTCATCGACCTTAATGTATAAGGTGGTGAGTGTCCTAGCTGGTAGATGGTAATGGTGAATCCAAATGATGTACGCTTCTTCAAGGCGGTAAGTTAAGTATGTGAGTTAGAGTCCCTGAGATGTGATGGGTCACAAATGGGTCCATATGATGATGATGAAGTCGATGATGATAGTTACGAAGAATTCACTACCCTCTTTTTACGCTATCTTGCGATAGTCTAGCGTAAAAACTGGAGTATACACCAATGGACGACCAATGGTGTATGAGTAGTGACAATGATGGTCCAGACATGTCGTAACGAGCGTTCTAATAGTGAAAAGGAAAGAAGATATTACTATCTTTCTTGCCCAATAAAGCCATCCAAATAGGTCCATAAGGACTAAGCATGTACGTCTTATCAAATCGGTATACTCAGTATGGCTGAAGAAATAGGGACAACCATGTTCTTATGATGCTTTGATGGTGTAATGTTGTGTATATGCGACTTCACCTCCTCAAGGGCCAGTATCGGCACGGATGCTATCCGTGTTAAGTTATGATGTAAGTCAACTAGTGAAAGAATGAGTGAGGTATGAGTTAATGGGGGCGGCGCCCATTCTAGGGAGTAGAGGCAACCAAAATGTACGCTATTCCTAAGACCCCCGAATTCGTCTTGCGACATCGCAACATGAGATTTGGATTCTGTGAAAACCCAGAATAGTATGGGATGATGAATCTGGGTAGCGTGCACGAGTAACCAAAGGTGGTGCAATAAGTGAAATCTGAAGAATAGGTGCAACAATGGGAGTAGTAACAAACATAGCGTCCACCGATTAAACATCAAAGTATAACATAGACGGAATGAAACATTATCTCTGTGCCACAATGCAAGAATGAAATGAATAACCCATGTAATGAATCCTCATAAATAATGAATTGCACTTATGATTGTAATGATGAGATGCTACCTTTGGGGTAGTTTATAGTCTAGGGTATAAGGACAACCTAGTCGCTATAACCATTGCTCTGGTACCAATCTGTCACACCTGAATTTACCTGTTATTGGGCAGCGGATTTGAATAAATCTCTTC
>LBNU01025861.1:11306-21689 GCA_014162995.1 Artemisia annua
GTGATACATAAGAGATTGTTGAAATTGAAACAGAAAATAGGAAAAGACTTGAGGATAAGATGAAGGATCCCATGTGCATAGCAAATCGTGTTAATATCCCCATAACTACTATGAGCAGAACCGATTAACTGTCTTTGTGCCCCAAACTAGGTTAACCCCTGAACAGATTTTTTGGGCTTTAGATGTGGAAAAAATGAAAGCTGGACTTCTTATGGATACCACTCTCCTTAAGTTTGCTAAACCCACGGTGTATCCTCCCAATACACCCATGAACCTAGTTCAGATAGCACTTCCCACTCAATGTAAAACTCTTATTAGCATGTATGTATTGTATCAAATGTTTGCGGATTTTGACAAAACGTGTAAAAAGAGGATTACTCCAACGGGAATTACTGAGGGGGAAAGGGGTTTTGAAGTTACAAAAGAATGTTATCTCACAGAAGTCATTCCATTTTTTAAAAAAATCAAAAACCATTTTGAATACATGGAATCGTCCCTTAAACAAGAGATCAATGAAATGAAAGAGGTGTTTAAAAACCAGGAATGTGAAGGAAAACAAACTGTAATGGATCTTCAATATAGTGAAATGGCGAGGAAAAATGCTCTCATAATGAATGATAATCTGATTGCTATGTGCATTGCTCAAGATGTGTTTTATTCTGCTACTGATTCATCCTTATCTGCTTCCCATTTTCATGATATGTCTGTTACATTAAAGGTTTTTCATAATCGTGTTGTTGAGCTTGAGGGGGAGAATTTAAAACTGCATGAAAAAATTCAAAAAGATGATCATGATAACATGGTCAAGCAATTTTCAAAACTAGAGGTTGATAATCTTAACTTGCAATTAAGATACCAACATCTAGAAGAAAGAATTAGAAACTCAAATGCCAATGCCAAGACATCTTCGGATGCTCCTGAATTTGATGCATATTTTGAATTAGCCAAAAGGGATGAAAGAATTCAAGCTCACACTAACACGATTCGGAAACTGAAGCTTCAAATTGCTCATTCTAAGACGAATAAATGTGATATGATTGATAATAAATGTGATGCGATTGATTCCCAGAAATCTCCGTGTTTAGATTCTCAATATCTTCAACTTCAAAATGTCATTAACAATTTGAAATACGAAAATGATTGCTTTCAAGCTGAAAACTCTAAAATCAAACAACATTACAAAGAGTTACATGATTCGATGAAGATCGTGCATGATAAAAACAATGAAAAGATAACTTCTTTGCTCAAAGAAAATGAGAATCTAAAGAGTCAGGTGAAAGGGAAAACAAAAAGAACTGATGCTGATACCATTAATATTCCTCTTCCCCTTAGGAATAATGCGTTTGTTCACAGTGAGTACCTTAGGTATCTCAAGGATTGCCTAGATATCCTCTGCGAAACTATTGAAGAGATTAGAATTGTGAGTCCTGCGGACAGTGGCATCCGTGATGTGTATTATCTCACCAACAGATCATATGAGCTTTTAGATTATGCCATTGGTACATGTCCTAAGGCTGTTTGCATGCGTGATAAGTCTAATGATTTTTCCTCTAAGGTTAAGAACAAGCATGTTGCCTTTAAAGTGCCCATAACATCAGCAAAACATAACACATCAGATACCAAAAATCAAACAGCAGTTTCTCGTTCTAATGTTCCCATCATTAATTCTACAGGAGTAAAAGTTGCCACTAATGCTAGCTGGTCAAAGTCTAGTTGCAATACAAGGAATGATAGGACTTCGCCAGCTAAAAGTGCTCAAGGAAAGAAAGTAGAAGACCACATTAGGAACAATAAAACTGATCTGGACGTTGAGAATCGTGTTGATTCTAGTATTAGCTCTAGGCGTACTGTAATTAATTCAAATTCTAAAACCTGTTGTGAGATCTGTAATAACTATTTAAATTTTGGTAATCATGATGTGTGTGTTAAGACATGTTTGTATGCTTCTAAAGTATCCCCTGGTTGTCATAATGTTTATTATAATCGTGAAAAACATGTTTGAAAAGCAACAGGAAGGAAGTTTACTAATGTTGGCTATCATTGGAGACCCACTGGAAGAATAATACCAATAGGAAGTCATCGCCCCTTTGCCAAACAGTCTAATCCTAAGTTTCCCAACATTAGGATTTGGAAGAAATCTGGTAGAACTTTTCCTATAGGAACCCAATGTGCTAACCATAAGTCTAGTTCCTCAGCATGTCATGTTATGACTAAGGTCACTATTAATTCTTCCAATTCTGATGTTTGTGCTAACCAATCGGAACCCACTTTTGGTTGGGGATCCAAGTTTGTCCGTTATCCATATCTGTCTGATTTCAAATGCAGGTCGTACAAATCGCCCTGTGGTATTTGGACTCAGGCTGCTCAAAACATATGACGGGGGATCGCTCGCGGCTCAGAAATTTCGTGAAAAAGTTTATCGGGACTGTTAGATTCGGGAATGATCATTTTGGTGCAATAATGGGTTATGGAGATTATGTGGTTGGTGACAGCGTTATCTCTCGGGTATATTATGTAGAAGGTCTTGGGCACAATCTATTCTCAGTAGGTCAATTTTGTGACTCAGATCTAGAAGTTGCCTTCAGAAAACACTCTTGTCATGTTAGAAGATTGGATGGTATGGATCTCTTGAAAGGCAGACGTGGCACAAACCTCTACACTATATCCATTGAAGACATGATGCAATCATCTCCAATCTGTCTACTATCTAAGGCTTCCAAGACCAAGTCGTGGTTGTGGCATCGTCGTTTGAACCATTTGAACTTCGGAACCATCAATGAACTTACCCGTAAAGATCTTGTTCGTGGCATGCCCAGGCTGAAGTATGAAAAGGATCATGTTGGGAATTCTGTTGATGGTAGCTGCTGATGGAATCTGCTGAAAAGATAGATTCTACTGAATAAGTGTTTCTGCTGAAGGCTACGCTTCAGCATATTTTGTTATTGCGGATAGAGTTAAACCGCGTATTTTGTAATATAGTTAGGATATGCATGAGTAATATTAGGAAAAGATAATGCATATTGTTTAGAGTTTAGAATATACGTTTCTTGTGAAACGGTTTAGGTTAGGGTTCCTTGTCTGTAAAAGGAACACAAGTTTATGTTCTATAACTAACGAGTTTACGAGTTTTGAAAAACAAGTTCTTATTATATAAAAGATCCATAGAGGATCAAACGTTCTTAGTATTCATTGTTTCTGTTTGTATTTATTTTCCGCATTAGAATACAAGCTTTGGAGATTCTCTATTAGAGTGTTTGTGATTACATAGACACTGCTAACGATCAACGAGAGCTACAAGATCTATCAAAGGTAATAGATTCTACAAGTGGTATCAGAGCCTCGTGGCTCTCGATCTAGGGTTTATAAGGTTTTCGTTGTTACGAGCAGTATTAAAGAAGAGCAGATCTGGTTGACGAAAAGAAGCAGTTTTGAATGAAGGTACGAATTTGAGCAGATTTAATAAAGGTACGACTGGTGTTATAGGGTTCTTCAAGTGTATCGATTGTATAAAGTTTTCTGGATACGGATCTCTTTGTTTCTATATGGCGACAACTAGAAAGGTAACCTCGTATTTAATTCCATCATCTTGAATTTGATGTAAAATTGATGCTTGCATTTAAGTTACATCGTACTATTATCATTGGGGTATTAAAGATTGTTGGCAGTATTTATTTGCTTGTCGTCTTTTGATAAGATTAATGAATCACAGAATTTAGTACCACGTGATGGCTGTTATAATGAATTCATATTAATTTAATTGGTCGAATATCATAATTAATTTATGGTACTGATTCTTGAAACAATAACTTGATGATGGGTCGTTATCAAGTGTGTCGCATGTGGGCATCATGGATCGATTATCTTATTTTTTGTTGGTTTGAATATTCGATTATAAGGTCAGTACGCTATTGGTCATTGTTGGTTTGTCATATTTTCAAGAGTGGGTCAATGATGAATATTTTATTCAATTTCTCAATGGGGTTTGTCATACTGTGATTAATTAATACTGTTTGATGACAAAGAAATTAGTCAAGGCGTTGTGGAATACTGATTGTCACATGAATTTGATTATGGGATTCAATAAATGGTTAAATTGTTTTGTCAAATTAATTACCATCTACACATGGGTTGGTGGTAAACATCAGTATTTAATAGGTTAAAAGCAATTGGTTTACTAATTTTGGATTGGTGCACACGTGGGTCGATGGTATATTTGATAATGCTTGTCAATTGATTGGTGGAGAAATCGATTGTGGTGTCAGTAGTCAACCATGAGCTGCTATTGTTGACTCCTTTTGTACAGCTATTGGTCTGTTGTAGCTGTTCAATCTGATTATTGAATATCTGATGCTGTGTACTGGTTCAGAGATTTTAAGTCTGCTGCATACATTGTTAATTCTGGTGGCCTTTGGTGATTAATTCTGCTATCATGGTTCCAGTTAATTGTTACTACGGGTGACCTTGTTCTTGTTTCTGCTGAGTTATTATTTGGTTCCTCCTGATTGGATAATATTGGTGATTACTGCTGATGATTTTTGGTTTCTCTTGGTCGTTCCTGCTGAGTAGGTTTCATTCCTACTGATGGGTTCCTGATGATACATACAGTTCTTGCTAACATCTTTATGGTTCCTGCTGGCTTGTTGTATACTTTTTCTTTTGGTCGGTTTTGGTTCCTACTAGTCATGTGAGATTATTAGTGGTTAGGGAGGACAGAGTTATCAACCATCATCATTTTTGCTGAGAAGAATATTGGTTTATCACTTGTTTGATGTTGCAGTTGATTTTCACAGGTTTTGTGTTCTTATCATATCTTAAAAGGTGAGAGGGGCTTTTTAAGATAACTTGCTTGGTTTGTATGGTGACGAAGACTTGACGAATCTAGTGAAGGGGTACGATCCATATTATTGTGCTTAATGCGTACATTTGCTATCACTTGAAGGAGTTACGTTATTGTGCTCAGTGTCTCATTGGTTAAGTCAATGAGGAGTTTGTCAAGAGGCTTTCAATACTCATATTTTATGAGTTCGACGTCACGTGTATAGTGCAAGAAATAAGATGCAAGTTTGGGAGATTCCACTTCTTCATCAAATCAGTTATAGTTGATTTTCTTCATCAGTGATCACTCCAGAGAGCCTTATACTTTGTGCTGATATTCTTATATGTTTCTGCTGATCGATATTGCTGATGCCTGGATACTGCTGATACTCAGATTCTGCTGACTCGTTACTGCTGCTCGTGACTGCTGCTTGTGTTCTTAGTAAAAAAAAACTTATTATCATTATTATTTATTATTAGTTGGTTCTGAGATGGTTAGTCTATTCTTAAGGGGAAGCTTGTTAACCATCTACATGCATCACTTGAGGGGAAGCGTTTACGAGATGCACAAGATCCCTATTAGAAGATTACAAAAAGGGGAAGAATAGTTATGATGTGCAGCTTATTATTGGTGATGACATTGTTTCTTCATGCAGATTGTTTTGTAATATCAAATAGGGGAAGATTGTTGGGAATTGCAGATTTGAAGATTACAAAACCCACGAGAAGAATGAAGAAAGAAGAAACAATGAGGACCGAATATGTAATAGTTACTTAGCTTGATTAGTAAGCTAGGGTTTAGGGTTTGTAACCTCCCTCTATTATATAAAGAGGGTAGGCGTCTAGGTTACAGATCATCCTTTTTATTCATAGTCTCTTCAATGAGAGTCTAGCAAACACATAGAGCGTGTAGTAGTTAGTAGTAGTATTATTAGTTTTTATTTTATATTTCAATAAAGAAAACCTTATTAGTAATGTTGATTGTGTTCTTATTCTATATTCCTCTGTGTTTCAATCAATGTTATTCATACCCTAGTTGAGTCCAGATCTTGGATTCTACAGATCATCTTTGTTCCGCTTGCCAGCTTGGTAAAAGCAAGAAGCATACTCACAAACCCAAAACCATCAACACCATCATGGAAGTTCTTCATACCCTTCACATGGACCTCTGTGGTCCCATGAGAGTGCAAACCATATTTGGAAAGAGATATGTGTTAGTGATTGTTGATGACTACTCTCGATTCACATGGTTCAAATTCCTCAGATCCAAGGATGAAACACATGAGATCATCATCAAACTAATCAAGCAGCTGCAAGTTGGACTCAATAAAACTGTCAGATTCATCCGCACAGATAATGGAACGGAGTTTGTCAATCAACAACTTACTCAGTTTTATGAAGATCTGGGAATTAGTCATCAAAGGAGTATACCTCGAACCCCTCAGCAGAATGGAGTCGTTGAAAGACAAAACCGTACTCTTGTAGAGGCAGCACGTACTATGTTGATCTTCTCCAAAGCTCCTATATTTCTCTGGGGAGAGGCAATTGCAACGGCTTGTTACACTCAGAACAGATCACTAATGCATCCTCTTCACTGCAAAACTCCTTATGAGCTAGTGCATAAAAGAAAACCCGACCTCTCTTTCCTTCGTGTTTTTGGTGCATTATGTTACCCAAACAATGATAGCGAAGATTTGGGAAAGTTAAAGGCAAAAGCTGATATTGGAATTTTTGTTGGGTATGCACCAAACAAGAAGGGTTATCGAATCTACAACAAAAGGTCCCGACAAATCATGGAAACCATCCATGTCACGTTTGATGAGCTGACCGAGCAAACGGTTCCTGAATACATTAGTTCAGGACATGTAAATTCTTCCACCACAGATGCTCCTTCTGTGCCACCTATCAGTGAGGACTTGAAGAAATTGTTTGATTCAATGTATGATGAGTATTTTGAGCCTCAACAGAGAGTCGAACCTGAACAACAAGTCATAGATCCTGATGTTGCTGCCAATGATGAACCTCAACCCACAAACGGGCCTTCCATCTCCATCTCTCTTAGTCAGAATGCTCCATCATCTAGTCATACCAATCACACAGATCAACACTCTTCAATTCCACAAGAAGAAGCATCTGATAGCACATTTGAAGTGAATCCTTTTACTCAACCACCTGATGAACCTTTTGTCAATATATTTGCTCCTGAACCATCTACTTTGGCAACCTCCTCAGAAGATTCCAACACTGCTACTTCAATTCCCAATCATCAACTTCATGAGCATATCAAAAAATGGAAAAATGATCACCCGATTGACAACATCATTGGTAACCCATCTAGGCCAGTATCTACATGACGACAACTTGCCACAGATGCTTTATGGTGTTTTGTTAGCAACGTGCTGTCCAAAGTCGAACCAAAGAATTATAAAGAAGCATTGACTAGAACGTCCTGGTTCACTGCAATGCAAGATGAAATCCATGAATTTGACAGACTAGATGTTTGGGAATTAGTGCCCCCTCCAGACTGTGCAATGATTATCGCCCTCAAATGGATCTTCAAAGTGAAGCTTGATGAATATGGTGAAGTGTTAAATAACAAAGCTCGACTTGTAGCCAAATGGTTCAGACAAGAAGAAGGCATCGACTTTGAGGAATCATTCGCACCAGTTGCCAGAATTGAAGCTATCAGAATCTTTCTTGCTAATGCAGCCAGTCAGAACATGGTTGTATACCAAATGGATGTGAAGACTGCCTTTCTCAATGGACACTTAAAGGAAGTAGTATATGTAAGTCAACCAGAGGGGTTTGTTGATCCTGAATGCCCTAATCATGTCTATCGCTTGAAGAAGGCACTATATGGTCTTAAACAAGCACCCAGAGCATGGTATGATACACTGTCCAAATTTCTTCTAGCCAACCAATTCACCAAAGGTGTTGTCGATCCTACCTTGTTCACAAGAAAGTTGGGAGAGCATCGTCTCCACGTTCAGATCTATGTGGATGACATTATCTTCGCATCAGCCGATCCACTAGAATGTGATAGGTTTGCACAAGAAATGAGTACAGAATTCCAAATGTCCATGATGGGGCAAATGTCGTTCTTCTTGGGGCTTCAGATTTCTCAAAACCCACATGGTATCTTCATCAATCAATCCAAGTATGCCATTGAAATACTAAAGAAATTTGGATTCGAATCATGTGAATCTGTTGATACTCCAATGGTTGAGAGAACTAAGCTGGATGAGGATATTGAAGGAGCACTTGTCGACCAAACCAAATACCGAAGCATGATCGGATCATTGATGTATCTCACAGCCAGCAGACCTGATCTCTTATTTGCTGTCTGCATGTGTGCTCGTTATCAATCCAAACCTACTAAGAAGCACTTAGAAGCAGTCAAAAGAGTCTTCAGGTACCTTCAAGGAACAATTCACATGGGCCTTTGGTATCCTAAAGACACTGCAATGGCTCTCACAGCCTACTCTGATGCTGATCATGCGGGTTGTCAAGATACTCGACGAAGTACTTCTGGCGGTGCTCAGTTTCTAGGAGATAAGCTGGTTAGTTGGTCATCAAAGAAGCAAATGAGTACATCAATCTCCTCTACAGAAGCTGAATATATTGCCATGTCATCATGCTGTGCTCAAATTCTTTGGATGAGGTCTCAATTATCCGACTATGGCTTTAACTACAACAAAGTTCCGATGTACTGTGATAACAAGAGTGCCATTGCTCTTTGCTGCAACAACGTCCAGCATTCAAGATCAAAGCACATTGATATTCGACATCATTTCATCAGAGAACAAGTGGAAAAAGGAATTGTGGAACTCTACTTTGTAAGGACGGAATTTCAGCTGGCTGATATCTTCACAAAGGCACTTCCTAGAGAACGGTTTCAATTCATTCTCCCACGTCTTGGAATGAAGAGCATCACTCCTGAGTCACTCAAAAGTCTTCAGGAAGATAATGAGGAGTAACTGATTCACTTCACATATCCTTTTATATATTATATAAAACCCAGAAAAGAAAAATACAAAAATATAAAACCTATAAAAACCATAAAAATCTGAAAAACTCAAAAATACCAAAAATATATGTTTGCTTAAATTATGGTTTGCTATTACTTCAGATAGCAACCCGGTTTTCAAAATCCGTGTAAAAACACGTTATCATGTTTTCACTGTGTGCGGATTATCCGAAAAGTTGTACGCTTCAGTGCAGCCTTTCTAGTAAAAGAAGAGAAGTCTTCTTTTCCCAAAATCTCTTTCTTCTAAAAATTCTTCAAAAGAGATTTTGTGGTGTACAAGGTGGCCATTGGTCTTAAATTTTCTCGTATACGTTACCACTCACATTAATGGCTACTAAACGTTAAAATGGAAAAACGGGTCATTAATTGAGGGGGAGCGTATGTGCTCAAAATTTCTGCACCTTTAAAAACTTTGTGCACCAGCCACAGTGAAAACTCAAAAAGTGTCTCAAAATCAGTAAACGTTTAAAATTTTGCCACATGTCTCTCCAAAGCTTTTTCGAAAATCATTTAAATCAATTGGGATCACAAAATCTCAAAAGATTTGAAATTTTATGATCGGGGGAGAGAATGTGATTTAAATATAAAAACTGATTTAAAAGTGATGTTTTTGGACTCAAAAGATCGCTCCCTTATGTGCTAAAATTTTAAAAGATTTTGGAGTATGAACAAAGCACATATTGAGGAGGAGCAAGTGATCTAAAATGATGAATAAATGATCTCTTTTGCAAGCTCACCCGTATGTGCCAAAGTTTTTCAAAATTGATTCAATCAATGTGCACATAGTGAGGGGGAGCAAGTGGCTAAGATTCTTTTACGGGTTTTTACAAACTCAAATAAAAACCGTGAATTGCTTATGACTCAGAATTTGACTCATGAATTGACGAAACATGAAAAGTCGTGAATCGAAAAGACTATTCCTGACCGGGTAATAATTTCAAGCTGGTTTACCAGTGATGTAAACGTGTCTCGAAGAAGACTGGTCAAAGTAGATAGTACCGTTTCGAGAAACTCTTCTTAGATATATACTTTGACGGGTCTAACTTCCGTTTTAAGGAATGTTAACAACTTCAAGTTAGTTATTAGGGCTAGTTATCACCTAAAAGCTGATAATGGATCCCTTTAACTAAGCAACGTAAACGTGTCCCTCGGGTATATGTCTATTAAGAGCCGATCAATTCAAATAAGTGCAACTCACCCCGACATGTGCAAATTTCTTTCTTCCTATAAGCACATGTTAAGGGGGAGCATTTGAAAAAATGATAAAACTCTCAAGTTGTTAACAAAAATGTGTTTCTTTATCATAAACACCTTGAGAGAATTTTCAATGATTTGGTTATATGGAGAATGTGGAAAAATACCAAAAGACCAACCACTTTAATTTAATGCATGGAGTTATAAGGATGGTTAGGTTAGGTATATGTTCCCATGATCCACCAGAACTGGAGGGATCTTCCCAGGGACAATCCAATAGATAGATTAGAAGTCCTTAGGAATGATTGAAAAAAGGAGAAAAGTGAGAAAAGGAAGAGTGCCGACTA
>LBNU01025862.1:16289-31811 GCA_014162995.1 Artemisia annua
AGAAAAGGCTTCATAGACTGGGAGAGAAAGATCGGGATGAGAAGTGGGATTGCCACTTAATGCTTTGATCTTAGCAATGAGAAGATATACTTTCGAAAGTTTTTCACGAAGAGCTTCATCTTTAACCTTGTTATCATCTTCCTCTTCTAAGCTGACGAGCTCAGAAGGTAAGTCGTCGACATAATCGATGTCTCCAAAAGATAAAGAATCGTATTCATTGTCGGACTCGGAAAACACTTCAACACGATCACAATATTTGTCAAACGAATCCTTGAGCTCGGGCTCCAAAGGATCTGACGGCTTAGAAATATCAAAAACAAGTGTCGAAGAACATTTAGGAGAATCCGGAGGTGGGACAAGTGGTGTGCTCTGAGAGCTAGCAGTTTCCACCACTTCCGTTGTAGTCTCTGGTTCTTGTTCTTGTGAAGAGTCGGGAGTATCAAGAACAAATTCACAATTACCGTTAGAAATTTCCACGGACTCTCTTGGGGTTGGGACAAGGTTCTCAGCACTTGGCTTATTGAATTCACCAGATTCCGTTAATGGAATAGTACTAAGATGCTCGTCCCCCATTATGAAAGAATCCTCTGGGTTTATAGTTGATGAGACGGGTGTCATAGNGTAGTCTCTGGTTCTTGTTCTTGTGAAGAGTCGGGAGTATCAAGAACAAATTCACAATTACCGTTAGAAATTTCCACGGACTCTCTTGGGGTTGGGACAAGGTTCTCAGCACTTGGCTTATTGAATTCACCAGATTCCGTTAATGGAATAGTACTAAGATGCTCGTCCCCCATTATGAAAGAATCCTCTGGGTTTATAGTTGATGAGACGGGTGTCATAGCAGCTGATGAATTTTTATAATCCTTTATTTGAATAGAATCTTCATCGTCATCGTGAACGAAAGTGTTGCAAAATTGAACGCTCACCTTAGCTGCTTGTTCTTCGGCTAGTAATTCTCCAAATGATTTTTCTTGAGCCGTGCGAACTCTTGATTTGTTTTCGATAATCTTCAAGGCATCGTAAGTGGTTCGACAATAGAGATTACCACCGGCGGCCGTATTGAGGGAATCTTGATCATTTTGCATTAAAGCATTATAGAAGATGTCGACTTGAAACAATTCGGAAAAACCATGATGTGGGCACTTTCTCATAAGATCTTTGAATCTTTCCCATGCCTCAGCGAAAGACTCATCAAAACGTTGTTGGAAATTAATGATTTCTTTTCGAATTTCAAGCGTTTTGGAATGAGGATAGAATCGATTCAAGAACTTTGACGCTAAATCGTCCCAAGTGGTGATAGAGTTAGGAGGTTCAGGATCAAGCCATCTCGAAGCTGCTCCTTTAAGCGTTAACGGAAATAAGATTAGCTTCACCACATCATCAGGAACTTGATTTATTTTGAACGTTCCGGTTATTAGGTAAAATCTGCTGATGTGGGAGTAAGGATCATCGTTTTCGGAACCAAAGAAAGGATCAATGAAATCAAGTAACTCGACGTTGATTCGATATTCATCTGCAAGAATCGGTGGAATAACGATGGCCTTCTCAAGACGTACAGGAATTTGGAGCAATTCCTCCATAGAACGTGTGTCCGCCATAAGAATTAAACGTTCAGAGGGTTGAAGGAGAGAATTAAACAAATGAGAGGATAATGGAGATTATTTTTGGGTTTTTATGTTTGAAAAATGTAGAAAAGTAAAAAGTGAAAACAAATTTTGAAAAATAAAATCTTTTTGGATTTTTGATTTTAGGAAAAAGGGAAATAAAAAGAAAAACAATTTAGAAGAGAAAATATTTTTGTGTTTTTATGTTTTTGAAAGCGTTAACTTCTAAAAGAAGGGTCTTCAAAACACATTACTCAAACGATCGAACGACTAAATCTTATCAACCGCTCCCCGGCAGCGGCGCCATGAGCGTTTTTCAAGCGGTGAAGCTTATAAACTCGGATCGTTGTCCCAACGAGGGTTGAACTGATCTCGTCACTCAAGATCGTGAGCTATGTGAGATGAATAGGTTTAAAAGATGGTTTTGTTTGATTAAACTACAACGACAAATAAAATGCGGTTTAAAGTAAAGGATAGCGGTAAAACGACATAAGATAAGTAAGCAAGTAAAGTTGCATGTAATAAAGCGACTAAAAGAAAGCGGTAATTAAAGTGCAATAAGAAATGAAAGCGGTAAATGAATTTAAAAGACAATGTGTTTGCAAAGCGACGCGAGTAAGTTCATTAAGTTTGAGCTAAAGGTTTGTGACGAGTTATTTTCCTTTCTCGAGATTAATCGTTCATTAATCTTTTAAAAAGATAATAACTCTAGACGAGTGATTTAATCGTTCAAAGGCTTTTTATTCTTCGAATAATTAAATCACACGTCTAAATAATCTCTCGATTATTAATCACAAACGTTTAATACTCGCACTTACCTCACAAACCCGAGCCACTAAGCGAACACGTTTAAGAACTACTCACGACCCATATTAAATAAAGTAAAGCGATAAAGATAAAATAAAAGACTTGAAAGCATTAAACGTAAATAAAGTTGACAACTAAAAATGAAAAGACATAAGACTTTAATAAGAAAACATGACTAAAAAGATTTAAGAAAATTTCGACAGCATAACGTTAAGATTTAATAAAAATGAAAACCTCACTCGAAAAGACGATGAGGTGAAACTTGCCTAACTCGGCATAAAAGAAAAATGAAACTCGCAAGAACATAGAAAAATTCCATACTTGCAAAAACATGGATCCATACTCGCTAGGAAGAATTGATGCTCGCTAGAAACTAGAAAACTATTCCATACTCGCTATTAGAAACAGATCCATACTCGCAAACATATGATACTCGCTAGATAATGACCCATACTCGCTAACATATGATACTCGCTAGGAACAAAAATCATACTCGCTAGAAACTTAAACCATACTCTCTAAACTTCTTTAGATACTCGCTAAAATGAAAGTTCAAACTCGCTAGGATTTATTCATACTCGCTAGACTAATTCCCAAACTCGCTGACTTTTGTTCATACTCGCTAGGATTCAACCATACTCGCTAGAAATGATGTCCCAAACTCGCTGACTGATTCCAACTCGCTAAACCCTAGACTTGGAAATCCAAACTCGCAAAAATCAAGAAAAACATGCTGGAAAGATTTTAGAAATGAAACAAATGATTAAACCTAAGTAAAACTTATAAAAACTTAATAACAAAACTAGTTTTAATAATAAATAAGCTTATAAAAGCTAAATAAGCCACGACCAAAACCAATCACCATGCAAAGGTGACAACACTTATAAAAGCTTTAAAGAAAGATTAAAAAAATGTAAATAAGCTCAAATATTAAAAGACTTGTTAAAGAAAGATTATTAAGAACACAAATAAGCTAGAAATAAGATGTGAAATAAGCTTGAATTAAAGTTGAAAATTACACTAAAGCATAAAATAAGCTAAACTACACATACCTTACACCTACTCCTAATCCTAATCTAATCTAATAATTACAAATGAAGCCATCCAAAGATATTTATCTAGCTAGGGGGTTTGCAAGTTTGCTTACGTGTACGCTTTGCCCCCTAGACTTTTACAAGTCATGAAAATAACATAAGAACTACATTACAAAGCTACTAAACGTCTTAAATACTAAATGTAAACTCTTGTAACTTCGAGGCTTGTGTTGACGTGTATTTCAAAGTCTTCAAAGATGTAAAAACGTTCACTTGCTCAATTTTGGAAAGCTTCTTCTTACAAATATCTTTCAACTTTGATTAAGCGTTTCTTTCATCTTCTTGAGCTTTTAAGAAATAACTTTGTCGTCTTGGGCTTTTCTTAAGTAGATATCATCGTTGACTCGGCTTCTTGACACTTTTCCACATCTCGTGCTCGTTTTAGGCTTTTTGGTTGACTTTTATGCCATTTATGCAATATCCGTCCCTGCACGATCACAAACACAAAAACACGATATCTTTGGCGTTTAACGTTAGTTTTTGGTCTTATTAACACTTAAACTAAGGTCAAAAGTATGTGTAAAATAGCACATACCAATTTATTTCTGCGGATATAGTTATTTCGTGATTTATTATTAGTTTGTTAGGATATGCATGAGCTATTTTAGGTAGTGATATGCATTGATCTTTTATTTATTGTATTAGGGTTCCTTGTCTATAAAAGGAACATATGAGTATTGTATTAAGTACGCTTCTCCATAACAGTTCTCACCAAAAAGAAAAACACCTTTAGTGTGTGTGATATATAGATCCATAGAAGATCATTTATTTTATTAGAGAAAACCTTATTAGTAACTTTGATTGTTCTTGTTCTATATTCCGCTGTGCTTATCATTGTTACTAATCCTAGAAGAGCTTCAACGATCTTGATTTTACAATTGGTATCAGAGCCAGGTTGGCTCTTGATATCTAGGATCTACAAGGTTTTTGTTGTCGAAGAGGAGCAGATTTACGTGGTTCACTGTTGAAGAAAAAGATAGGTCGAAATTCTGTCCTTTGTACCTGATTAAAAAGTCGACCAAAAGAGGTATTAATAAATTTTATCGGATCTTTACGTTTGGTTTTTGTAAATGACGGCAATATTTAAATTGTGTGAGGTGATTTCATTGGTTAATGTTTAATCATGGGACGGGGACATATTTATCAAACTGTTTTCGTTTGATACAATTCAATAAACCTCGTACCAATTAAAATCGTGGAAAGTGATGCGGTGTTTATGGGATATTGAAACCCTCATGCTATATTATATTTATTGGGGTTTGGTTAATTTTGTCGAAGTGTTAATTTGATCTGTTGCTTTCAAATGTCAATGGGAAAAAGAATTGTGTTAACTACAAGTGAGATTTGTTGTCTTTTGAATGTGAAGGCGAATTGTGTTAACTAATATGAATCACGTGGGTCAGTATATTCAAGAATTGATTTGGTGTCGTCTTTTGCGAGTTAAGGTGTGAATTCTTTGCAAATATTATTGGTACAGCGCATGTGGGGTGATAATTGTGAGTGGTAACTTGTTTTTAAGGAGATATTCCGTTGTGCTATATTAGATCTGTGATTTGTCGAATTTGATAGTGGTAAGGGACGAATATTGTTTCTGCTGAAATATAAGATTTAATATTCAAGTCTTATTGTTGTTGCTGACTCAAGATTTTCAATATTATATTCCTGCTGCTACGAGTTTCTACTGTTATTTCACTTGGTTTGTATTGGTATTTTGCTTCTGGTAGTTTGGGTCCTACTGGTTCAGTTCTCTACAAATCTCACAACCAAACTTCTCTCCACATTTTTAAAATGGTTGAATCTGAAAATGAAAGGATCGTGCAATGTTTCCTTATTTGATGGATTATGAGTACGAAGTCTGGGCAAAGAAGATGGAACACTGGATCACGAACAATGATATAAATATTTGGAAAGTGATTCAAAATGGCAACAGCTTGAAAAGGACTGGAAGCGGTCGCGATGGAAATCTCTTTTATCTCCCTCCAACGACTGCGGATGAACACATTGATGTCCAAAGGGAATCAAAGGCAAGAACTACCTTGCTTAAATCTATTCCTTTTGATCATGTAGCAGCTTTCAATTATATGGATGATGCAAGTGAGATATGGAATGCAATCAAAGCAAGGTATGGTGGAAAGGCTGAATCCAAGAAGATGAGAAAGGAAGCTTGTACTATAGGTGATGCTGAAGAATTTGCCTTCATGGGCATCTCATCTCAGGTACACAATTGTGTCTTTGGTTGTAGTGCAAAATATAGTGAGCTTAAGGAATCTTATGATGAATTGAAACCAAAATATAATGAATGTTATAAAGAACTTGAGGCTTACAAAAAGGTTTAAGAACTTTAGAAAAACAAAAAAATTGGTTTCAAAAGAATCAGGTTACTTATGAAGAGAAAATAAGAGTGTTAGAGAGAGATTTAAAATGTGCAGAAGATGGGTTGATATACACTAAGAAAGTAAATACTAAATTAGAATCTGACAACCAAGTACTTAAAGAGGAGCTAGATAAGGAAATAGCTACACATAAAAAGTGGTTGATATCAGGTGATAATTTAGCTAGTTGTCTATATGGTAGTCAAGCTGTAAATTCTGGTATAGGTTTAGGTTTTAAAAAGTATGTTGGTTTAGAAGCTAGAACTGACCTTGGTAGAACAACACCAGCAGGACTAGCTAGTTATGTTAAAGAAGGTAAATTACATGATGTGCCTGGACCTATTCGAGGAGAACACATGCCCACTGACCTCTCCAACACTACAGACTTTGATGGATCACACCATTTATATGGCAAAAAGTCAAGTGACTTGCCAGACCTTAGTTGCAAAACTAATGACTTTGTCTCTTGTTCTAAAAGTGACAAGTCCTCAGACCTAAAGTCCACTGACTATGCCTCATGTGATTCAAGTGACAAGTCTCAATCACCCAAGTCCAAAGTAGCTGATAATGAACCCAAAACAAAACCAGTTCCTTTTTCTGTTAAACACAATTTTGTTTCTAGTTCTGTTTCTGATAAGTTTGTGTGTAATAAACAAAGTTGTGTTAAGAATAAGTCTTTGAAAAAGAAATCTTGTTTTGTGTGTGGTAGTAAGTCTCATCTCATTAAGGATTGTGATTTTCATGAGAAGAGAATGGGTGTGTATGCTAACCAAAAGAGAACTAGACCAATGTGGACCAATGTTAATGATATTCCCTCATATGTTCCACAAGCAACCCATGTGAAAACCAGCAGACCCAATCCTGCTGATAAGTCAGTTCCTGCTGATAAGTCACTCCCTGCTGGTAAGCCAGTTTCTGCTGGTAGACCTTTTCCAGCCGGTTGGAAAAGACATGTTGCTAGACCATTTTACAGACCTACTAGTACTTACTTTCAGAATGGTTTTTGGCCTAGTTATTATGACCCAATGTATATGGGGTGGGGGACAAGATGGGATACTGGTGTTAAGCCCTCAACAGGTTGTTCTTGGACAAATAAAAGGAAAGGTTCATTCTGGGTACCCAAGAACAATAGTCCTTGTCAGGTGCACTGATTGAGGGGAGGCATAAGCCTAAGGGGAGGCTTATTGTTGTATTCTTTGTATTCTAACCATTTTTGCAGCTGGTGGATCCTCATAAGCCTAAGGGGAGGCTTAGTGTTTATGATGGCACTACATTCTTCTTTGGTTTATGATACTGGTTGATGGTATATTTTATATTTCTTTTTCTTTCTTTCTTTTATTAGATATTAAAATATAATAAAATAAAATAAAATAAAAAATAAATAAATAAAAATAATTAAAAAAAATTAATTAATTAAAAAAAATGTATAGTTTTTGTTTTATCTTGTTTACAGGTACTTGTCGTGGTTAACTACCACACATATGGTTCTCAGCTCACCATGTCTTACTGACACAAGAGTTGGCTAGCCCACAAGATTATGGCTTGTAGTAAAGGCTGCAGAAAACCATAAATGGTAATCAACTCACCATGATGATGACGCATTCCATCAAAGAGTTGGCTAGTCCAAAAGCAAACAGTTTTTGGTAAAGACACATCAATTCCGTTGATAGCTGTAATGGTTTGCTCAAAACCATAGGGTACTCAACTCACCCATGCTTTATTGCTGAGAGTTGAAATGGTCATCAATTCACCATGGTTGCTGCCCTATTGGGTAACCAAAGGATTGGCTAGTCCTGAGCAAACGGCTACAGGTAAAGACATGTCAAATCTATTTATGGCTGTGATGATTTGCCAAAAATCATTAGGGAATTTCAACACACCCATGATTCACGTTCTGAGTGTTGGACTGGTAACTAGTTCACCAGGGTGATGCCACGATTCCACCAAAGAACTAGCTAGCCCAAGAGTGAGTAGCTACTTGGTAAAGGCTTATCAAATCTAATCATGTTGCTGCTGGTTCTGGTTGCTGCTGATAGGTTCAAGCTGCTACCAGAATCTTGGTCTTCACAGATGGTTACTGGTTGCTATTGACATAGAGTTTTTGTTGCTGCTGGTTACTTTAATTTGCTGCAAGTGTTCAAGTCAATCCTCATGCTTTGGAAGTTACTCATCTAACTAGAATCTTGAACTTAACCAAGTCAAATTCAAGATTAGGGGAGGATTGTTGGGAATTTTAGAAGTTCCTACTGATGGAATCTGCTGACGGGTTCCTGCGGATGGTTACTGCTGAAGCTATAGATGGTTTCTGCTGATGACATGGTTCCTGCGGAAGATTTATTTCTGCGGATATAGTTATTTCGTGATTTATTATTAGTTTGTTAGGATATGCATGAGCTATTTTAGGTAGTGATATGCATTGATCTTTTATTTATTGTATTAGGGTTCCTTGTCTATAAAAGGAACATATGAGTATTGTATTAAGTACGCTTCTCCATAACAGTTCTCACCAAAAAGAAAAACACCTTTAGTGTGTGTGATATATAGATCCATAGAGGATCATTTATTTTATTAGAGAAAACCTTATTAGTAACTTTGATTGTTCTTGTTCTATATTCCGCTGTGCTTATCATTGTTACTAATCCTAGAAGAGCTTCAACGATCTTGATTTTACAGAAGTTAAATCCCCGATACATTTGACCTTTCAAAATCCTTGCTAGAATCGGGCCGGTAGCCTACCGACTCGAGCTACCTCAAGAACTTAGTTCGGTGCACAACGTGTTCCACGTGTGCAACCTTAAGAAATGTCTTTCAGACGAAACTCTTGCCATTCCTTTCGAGGAAATCCAAATCGACGAGAGATTAAATTTCATTGAAGAACCTGTCGAGATAATGGACCGCGAAATCAAACGGCTTAAGCAGAGCCGCATTCCTATTGTTAAACTCCGCTGGAACTCTCGAAGAGGTCCCGAATACACGTGGGAGCATGAGGATGAGATCAAGCGTAAATACCCACACCTTTTCTCAAATCCATCGAGTAATCCTAAGTGAAAGCCGAGGACGGCTTTCCTTCTAAGGCGGGGAGGCTGTGACAAACGGTAATTTTCCACCAATATTTTAATAATAAAACTCGATTTATTATTACATAACTGCTTAAATTAAGCACTCATGAGCTTGCAAAACTATTTTCGGGAATACGAACCCGCACATTGTAGCTTACAATAACTCATTTCATGGTTTATCCTATCAGAAAATGTAACTATTTCGTTTTCTGACTATTATTGATCATTTACGAGAAGTTATCTCGCACCAACCACCACACGCGTACCAACACAAATCCTAATAACGGCATGAATCCTATATTGGTTATCCGGAGTCAAAACGGTGTTTTATATTACTTTTACGAAAACATTCTCATAAGTTATATATTCTCGTGCTCACGACAATCCGAATAACACCGAATTAAACCAGAGCTCAACGAAACACGGGGTACGCTAAACCTACTAATCAAATACTACCTTTTATTTAAATTAATCTTCACTTTACCTTTTCCATTATACCCTCACTTTTAATTAAAAGTATAAAAATAAAAAATACAAATAATAAGGAAAGATAAATAAATAAAAGAGTAGATAAAATGTTAGTTCCTGCTCCTTATCCCCACATTTTTGTATTCATCTCCTTATTCTCTCTCTATTTCGATACAACCAAGAGGAATAGCAGACAAAAACATCAATAAATCCATATCTGAATCCGGTTTGAACGCTACTATGAACCACCTCACCTCTTTTTCTTCTCAAAAGTGGTCTCACAAGCTCAGACTCTTGTTTGCTAACCAAATCGGTGATTCAGATGGTGCGTTGGAGGGGACAGCTATCCCTTTTTGGCTACGAATCAACTGACATCAAGAGAAGGAGGAATCAAACCTCCCTTGTTTACATTTTTATAACCCAACTCGGTTCACAAGGTTCCATACACTCAAACAAACTATCAAAGAAAAATATCAACTCAAAAATAGTAAAGTTGTAATCGGTATTCTAGGAGTGATCGAATTCTGAATTCTAAGGGTGTGGAACTGCTTGCCGAATCAGAGTTTGGAGCTTTGTTTCATGTTCTTTTTGGCCTCCTTGTAAACCGACTCCATCTTTTGTAAGGTTCCAGCTACTCCTGAATTTCTTGTTCATTCGAATATGTTTTTTTTTATAAATTCTTGAAACCTTGATTTGTTACTGATTCTTGTTGGTGAATGAATCTGTTATTTAAATTGATGTAATTCGATCCGTGTCTTCATTTTGTTTAAATTTTGGTACCAATCGGCTAAGTGATAACTTTGGTGGAAACTGATTTTTGTTCTTATGTGGTAAATCGTGAAAACTAAAATAAATAATCAAAACCGGATTTAATTTGGCTCGGATTGGAAGTCTCGTTCGTTGTATTTCCTGTGTGATCCTGTGAGTATGTATGTTCATCTGTGCCGTTTTGAACTTGTTTCGTAAACGACTGTTGTTTGCTTTGAACTTTGCTTGTAAACATTTCGGTTTTGACTGTCATAGTGTTGCTATTCGTAGTACTAATCGGCTGAGGTTGAACCCACTTCGTAAGGGTGTTGTTTTGCTTATCCTGTGCGTATGGTACCGTCACAAACCCGTGAGGGTGTGGTTGGTATCAAGCTCTACTCGAGTCTGGTTGTACCCGATGGCCGAAGAGTGAAGTTTGGTTTGTGTTTGGTTTTTGCTATGGGTCTTGGTTTTGGGCCTGCACTTTGGTCACAAACACTAATAAAGGCATTTTTAGAATTGTTAACAAAAGTGTAATATAGTTGGTGTTTGCTTTGTTGTGGTCATACGCACCGGAAGGGTGCAAATCGGGTTCCTGTGTCGACTTACCCATTTACACCATATGCATTGCCTTAAACATAAACTTAAAAGAGGAGTTACAAAAGGGTATGTGATTCAGGCATCAAAATGATGACCTGGTCTTGCTTGGGTTGTGTTATAATCTGGGCCAAAGCCCAATTTTAACTATGGGTGCGTACATATGTTTCATGGTTGGGCCGAAGCCCACATTTGTTTAACTTGTGTAATACAAATTTTGGCCGCAGCTCACTTACTCTTTTGAAAAACAAATGAAAACAAATTTTTGTGATCTTTATGCGTATCGACGCACCTCGTACTCGAGCTATCCCGCGACACAAATTCCGATACGTCCTTCGTTTATTGACAACATACTTTGCGCCACGTCTTATATCAAATTATGAAGCATACCTCACCACATAATGCACTCGAAACGAATTCTCAAGCTATAAAGACTTCATAAATATTTAATGTACTTATATCACCCATTTAAAATTGTAAATACTCTATATGATTATATATAAACCTACTAAAGTTTTATAAAATTATAAAACGGCTTTTACCTAAAACATATATTTTGTAACTTATAATTACCACGAGAAATCAACATATATACACGAGTCATGCCCGCTTTTCTCATCAATTATATATGTATACCACAAACACTTCCCTACATTTTTCTCGGCAACGCTCAACAATCATCGACGCTTATTTTCCGTCATTATCTTTCGTAATCTTGCCTAACGAGTACTTTTAGTCATATACACTTAACTTACTATTCGTGATTATTTCCTCACACCTTGTCTTTCGGTTATTTGCAAACCAACGACATCTCGTCTTCGATATCTTATACACTTCCAAGAGCCAATACACACAAATACTTAGAAAATTATTTTCAAACTTAAATGCAGCCACACAAGCAACTATAACGCATCACTTTAAAACTTTTGAGTTTAATTAAACCTCGTTGAGCCTTAAACTTATCTATAAACTATTCTATGCCTTGCTAATCTAGGTCGCGTGTTGGTGCCGAACACTATCTGATTTATTGCACTATCTGACTGCTATTTGCTGAGGTGAGTTTATAGCCCCNCGAACGTATACCATGTCGAAACACAAGTGTCTGGGATAAACACTTGTCGGGCCCTATATATTTTATACCATACCTCATGAGTATGCACACTGTTATAGCTTCGGTTGCATGAACTTAGTGCTAACGTAATAGACTATTTTTATATGACTTTATATGCGTTATAATGTTCATATACTAAACTCATGGTCCAAACTTATGATTTTACTGCTTAAACCTATAGACTCACCGGCTTTTTACTGACTTTTAGCATGTTTTTCTGACTTTTAGCATGTTTTTCTCAGGCGTTTGAACTGTTTATTATGGGTAAGGCATGGCAAGGCAATGGTCGTAACTATCTACCGAAGTGTTTTCACACATTGACTTTGACTTGTTTTATTGGGACCACTAGACTTTGGGCTTATCTAATGATCTTAAAAACTTCGTTGTAAACTCGATTTTTATTAAACTTAATGTATTTTAACGGAGTATGTATTCCGTTCTTTATTACCTTATGTGTGATATCAATTTAGTAACACCCCAGTGACATGTATGCTTCCGCTGGACCCGATTTTGGGGGTGTTACATGTTTGCTCTGTAATATTCTCTAGTTGATATGAAATGACATCATAATGACAGTAAATGATGTCAAATACTTCGATGATACATTATATGGGACGGTAGGGAGTGTGAAAGCTATTTTAGATGATATTTGTTTGGCATTCGAATGTGTTACAAGTTTGTTAAGAATCATACCAGGATCAAAAGGAAGTGTAACAGGACCACTTAGTTCTCGTGTATGTGACCACCTTGTTACATGTGATGATTCTTGTCGATGTATCCCCACTGACGAGTATATCCTAACAGATTTTTTAAGTAAAGCTCATTTTATATTCATTGTTGAAAAGGAATATGTTTTTAAAAGAATGTTCCATTGTGACTTTTGTGGACGATATAAGTACATTTTAGTCATTACCCAGGGTCAACCAAACGTCATCACTAGGATGTTCGTGCGAACTTTAAAACGAGTGTTACAAACACCGTTCTTCGCACTTGTCGATTGTAGTCCCTATGTTTTCTTATCATGTCCGCATATGGATATGGAGCGGAGACGAGTTCTTTTGAGAATAATCGATGGATTCCTATCCAATTGAGATCGGGAACTGACATTTGATGGTTCTCAAAAGCGCTCGTCTCCGCTCCATGTCTGTATGCGGACATGATAAAAAAACCAGAGGGATTACAATCGACTAGGGTGAAGACCGGTCTTTGTAACACCGTCTTAAAGTTTGTACGAACATCCTAGTGCTGACGTTTGGTTGACCCTCGGCAGTGACCAGAATGCACTTATATCGTTCGCAAAAGTGAGAATGCAACATTCTTTAAAAAACGGATTCCTTTTCAACAATGAGTACAAAATGAGCTTCGCTTAAAAAATCAGTTAGGATATACTCCTGAGTGGGAATACATTGACAAGAATCATCACATGTAACAAGCTGGTCACGTATACGAAAACTAAGTGGTCCTCTTACACTTCCTTTTGATCCTGGTATGATTCGTAATGAACTTCTAACACATCCGAATGCCAAACAAATATCCTTTAAAGTAGCTTTCACATTCTCTACCGTCCCATATAAGGTATCATCGGAGTATTTGACATCATTTGTTGTCATTGTGATGTCATTTCATATCAAACAGAGAATTTTACAGAGTAAACGTACATAACGTGAAGACTTCCTAGATTTCATAGTAGCATATTCATATTTTATGCTACTCCAAATCTCCATGTACATTTCGTGATCTTCAAACTGCCTTATCTAATTATTGACCAAAATATTATCATGCATGTCTATAATGAGTTCCTCCACAGCGAGCCAACTAGTCAATGAAATAACCTTGTTTGTCTATTATAAAACGAGGATGAGCGCGGTATCATTTTGATACCGTACCAGCACCGGTTTTGATGTACCGAATTTTTTCCTCACTTAAATTCATAGTCCCGTTCCTGGAACCGTATCTTAAACCTGTACAACGGTACTAAAACGGATTGAGAACTGTCTTGAATCAAGTACCAACATTGACCTTCATGTGCTTTGTAAGTAGTTGGCTGATTAAGAAGCACAACTACATGTAAAAGTTTGTTGCTTAGTGTACATATAGCTCCCTTCTCAAGTACATTATAACATTAAGAGTCCAGCAATAAACATTCACGCTAACCGTAGATTTTCTTGTCATTGCTAATGATGCTTTTTATATTTTTTTCTTGTCATTGCTAACTGTAGATTTTCTCGTCATTGCTAATGGTGCTGCTAGGTGCAGCCCAGGCCCCAGCCAAGCATTACTAACTGTAGATTCTTTTGGACGAGTTTAAAACGTTGGATGGGATATTCAAGTAAAGGGATACCAGTGTTTATCGATAAATGAAACATTTGTTGGTTGCCAATTGTCTAGAATTCTTATATTTTTGTTTTTATAGTGGGTGACAATGTAAGCAGGATCTACACAAATCTATGTTACAATTTTTTTTTTTTTTTGAACGGCGGGTTAGTTGTTAGTTGTTGGCTCGAGTTAGTGTCGCATCCTCGGGCAGAGATACCAACCGCGAGCCTCTCCTTAGGGGATAACCCCACTCCTATTCCCGATTCGCCTGATATCATTAGAGCTTGTGGTNTACATAACGTGAAGACTTCCTAGATTTCATAGTAGCATATTCATATTTTATGCTACTCCAAATCTCCATGTACATTTCGTGATCTTCAAACTGCCTTATCTAATTATTGACCAAAATATTATCATGCATGTCTATAATGAGTTCCTCCACAGCGAGCCAACTAGTCAATGAAATAACCTTGTTTGTCTATTATAAAACGAGGATGAGCGCGGTATCATTTTGATACCGTACCAGCACCGGTTTTGATGTACCGAATTTTTTCCTCACTTAAATTCATAGTCCCGTTCCTGGAACCGTATCTTAAACCTGTACAACGGTACTAAAACGGATTGAGAACTGTCTTGAATCAAGTACCAACATTGACCTTCATGTGCTTTGTAAGTAGTTGGCTGATTAAGAAGCACAACTACATGTAAAAGTTTGTTGCTTAGTGTACATATAGCTCCCTTCTCAAGTACATTATAACATTAAGAGTCCAGCAATAAACATTCACGCTAACCGTAGATTTTCTTGTCATTGCTAATGATGCTTTTTATATTTTTTTCTTGTCATTGCTAACTGTAGATTTTCTCGTCATTGCTAATGGTGCTGCTAGGTGCAGCCCAGGCCCCAGCCAAGCATTACTAACTGTAGATTCTTTTGGACGAGTTTAAAACGTTGGATGGGATATTCAAGTAAAGGGATACCAGTGTTTATCGATAAATGAAACATTTGTTGGTTGCCAATTGTCTAGAATTCTTATATTTTTGTTTTTATAGTGGGTGACAATGTAAGCAGGATCTACACAAATCTATGTTACAATTTTTTTTTTTTTTTGAACGGCGGGTTAGTTGTTAGTTGTTGGCTCGAGTTAGTGTCGCATCCTCGGGCAGAGATACCAACCGCGAGCCTCTCCTTAGGGGATAACCCCACTCCTATTCCCGATTCGCCTGATATCATTAGAGCTTGTGGTTCCCAAGTGAGGACTTCCCGGTCGGTCACCCAAACCGGTACTACTCTCACTTGGGCTTGCTTAACTACTTAAGCCTTTACCACTAGACCACAAGCCCCATGAT